>JAJOOR010000558.1:0-154154 GCA_036250505.1 Solanum acaule | reverse complement strand
CCCCCCCCCCCCCCCCCCCCCCCAACCTATATTTGGATTTCCAACTACACACTTTAACTTTACGGAGATCCTATCTCCCCCTTGAACTATTTAAGTTTGATATTATTACACCCCTAAAACGTCACAACCACATTATGCTGGCCGTTGAAACCCATGCGCTGAAAGGTGGAAATTTTATTAAAAACTTTTTTTTTATTCTTTTTCCTTTCTAATTTATTGTCTAGTTAAAGGTCACAATGCCAAAATTAATGGATGTATTTTGGGTCTTCAAATTTGAAACTTGTTGATAACTTAGATGGTTGGTAATAATTTGAAGCTAAACATGATGAGTTTGACTGAGTTCATGGCTAAGATTTTTAGATTTGAAGAATAGACGAAATTCCATGGAAATCGATGAGCTTCCAGATGAAATTATTGGATCTATATTCTTGATTTGGGAGCTGCTTTCGTTGATGGTTGGAAGAGTTCGGTATGGCTGAAGACTGAAGCTCATAGTTTAAAATGTGAAGCACCAACTTGAAACCTCCATTAAAGATAGTTCAAAAGCTTGAGTTCGAAATCCGATTTGCCACAAACGAGCTCCATTTTGAGTGGGTAATATATCTAAGGAATCGAAATGTCGAGAAAAGCTTATACTCAGAATTTATGGGCGATTTTGAGAAGAACTTAGGTGATTTTACATCAAATTTTCAGAGCAATGTGCCGAAGATGATGAAGAACGGGTGTTACATTTTTTTAGATTTGTAGAAAAATGACCAGATATTAAAATCAATTGAGGAAAATTTCAATGGGTATGTTGAGTATTGAATATAGGATGAAAAAATTTCTTAATATTCAAAGTTTATCGAAGAAAAACAATTGGGTATCCTTATTCAAGCTTAATTTTGCTTTGATTTGAAATATTTTTGGTACATAATTCTTGGTTGTGAAAACTGGTTGGTGAAATTGGTAATACGATTTGTGGTGCATGATTGACGTAGTGTTGGCAATGATTTCAAAATGGTGATGAAATTTGATGCTTCCCATATATGTTGTATCAAGTTGCTATGAAGAAGAAAACAAATTAAAAGAGATAAAAACAATTAGGAAAAAAATGAATAATAAATAAAAATACATATATTTATGAAAAATATATTAGAAATAATATTTTAATATTTGTTTTTGGTCTTCACTCTCTCAAAGAGAGTGAAATGCACTCACTTTGCCAAGTAAGCATATAGGGAGATAGAAATTTCAATTTTAAAAAGTTCAAGGGGGTGATTGGACCCCCGTGAAATTGAAGTGTGTAGTTGGAAATTCGAATATGGATTGGGGGGCATTTGGCCAATTTCTCTAAATTTTTTGATATTTTTCGTTCAGTCACGAAAAATTGTGAAATTTTGATATTTTATTCGAATCGATAATCTAAGGTGACACGTGCGATTCGGGGAATTTTTGTTATATTTCAGGCTGTCATAAATTTTTCGGTCGTTTACGATTCAGGATATTTTTGATGTGTTTTTATGGCTTTTTCTTGATTTTTATATTCTCGGATGTTTACAAATTAAGATTTTTGATAATTTTTGGGTAGTCGCGAAAAAATGTGAAATTTTGATATTTTATTCGTATCGATATTTTAAGGTGATTGGTGCGATTCAAGAATTTTAAAGCTATTTTTATATTTTTTTCTTGATTTTAATATTTTTCGGATGTTTACGAATTATTATTTTTGAGGGAGTCAAGAAAAAATGTGAAATTTTGATACTTTATTTGTATCGATATTATATGGTGACTGGTGCGATTCGAGAATTTTTTGACATGTTTTTATGTCTTTTTCTTGATCTTGATATTTGTCGGGTATTCATTAAAAAAATGTGAAATATTGATATTTTATTTGTATCGATATTCTAAGGTGACATGTGCGATAGAGGAATTTTTTGAAGTTTTTTTATCTATTTTATTGATTGTTATATTTTTTGGAACTATACGAATTAAATTTTTTGATATTTTTCTGGCTGTCACGAAAAAATGTGAAATTTTGATATTTTATTTGTATCGATATTCTAAGGTGACTGGTACAATTCGAGAATTTTTTGCGTTGTTTTTATGTCTTTTTCTTGATTTCTATAATTTTATGACGTATACGAATAAATGTTTTTTTATATTTTTTACTGCAGTCACCAAAAAATGTAAATTTTTGATATTTTATTTGTATCGATATTCTATGGTGACTGGTGTAATTCAGGAATTTTTTGAGGTGTTTTTATGTATTTTTCAGGCAATCACGAAAAAAATGTTAAATTTTGATATTTTATTCGTATCAATATCCTAAGGTTATAGGTGCGATTCAGGAATTTTTAAAGGTGTTTTTGTGTGTTTTTCTTGATTTTTATATTTTTGGGTTGTTTACGAATTAAACATTTTGATATTTTTCGGGAAGTCACGAAAAAATGTGAAATTTTGATATTTTATTCGTATCGATATACTAAGGTGACAAGTGCGTTTCGGGAATTTTTTGAGTTATTTTTATGTCTTTTTCTTTATTTTTATATTTTTTGAGCAGTCACGAAAAAATGTGAAATTATGATATTTTAATCGTATAAAAATTCTAAGGTGACGGGTGCAGTTCCGAAATTATTTGAGCTCTTTTTATGTGTTTTCTAGATTTTTAAATTTTTCAGACGTTTATGAATTAAAATTTCTGATATTTTTTGGACAATCACAAAAAATGTAAAATTTTAATATTTTATTCGTATGGATATTCTAAGTTGACAAGTGCGATTCGGGAATTTTTTGACGTGTTTTTATTTCCTTTTTTAATTTTTATATTTTTTGGAAGGTCAAGAAAAATTTTAAATCATTATATTTTATTCGTATCGATATTCTAATGTGACAAGTCCTTTTCTTGATTTTTATATTTTTCGGGAAATTAAGAAAAAATATGAAATTTTGAATATCGATATTCAAAGGTGACAGGTGCGATTCGGGAATTTTTGAGATTTTTTTTTGTCATTTTCTTGATTTTTATATTTTTCGGACCTCTACGTATTGAATTTTTTTATATTTAACTGGAAGTCACGAAAAAAATGTGAAATTTTGATATTTTATTCGTATAGATATCTTAAGGTGAGAGGTGCGATACAAGAATTTTTTGAGGTGTTTTTCAGTATTATTCATGATTTTTATATTTTTGGGACGTTTACGATTTTAAAATTTTGATATTTTTTCACGCAATCACGAAAAAATGTGAAATTTTGATATTATATTCGTATCGATATTCTATGGTGACTGGTGCAATTAGGGAATTTTTTAAGGTCTTTTTATTTCATTTTCTTGATTCTTATATTACTCGAACATTTACGAATTAAAGCTTTTGATATTTTGGGGCAATCACGAAAAAATATGAAATTTTGATATTTTATTTATATAGATATTCTAAGGTGACTGGTGCGATTCAGGAATTTTTTGATGTGCTTTTATTTCTTTTTCTTGATTTTAATATATTTTTTGGACGTTTAAAAATTAAAAATATTGATATTTTTCGGTCAGTTACGAAAAAACATGAAATTTTGATATTTTATTCGTATCGATATTCTAAGTTGGCAGGTACGATTCGGGAATTTTTTAAGGTGTTTTATGTCTCTTTCTTGATTCTTGTACTTTTCGGACATTTACGAATTAAAATTTTTGATATTTTTCGGACAATCAAGAAAAACGTGAAATTTTGATATTCTTTTCGTATCGATATTCTAAGGTGAATGGTGCGATTCGGGAATTTTTTGATGTTTTTTATGCCTTTTTCTTGACTTTTATATTTTCTTGACGTATAGGAATGAAAAATTGTGCGATTTATGAATTTTTTGGAGGTGTTTTTATGTATATTTCTATTTTTCGGACGTTTATGAATTAAATTTTTTTATATTTTTTGGGGTGTCACGAAATAATGTAAAATTTTGATATTTTATTAGTATCGATATTCTAAGGTGAATGGTGCGATTCCGGATTTTTTGAGATGTTTTTGTGTCTTTTTCATGATTTTTATATTTTTCAGACAGTTACGAAAAAATGTGAAATTTTTATATTTTATTCATATCAATATTCTTAGGTGATTGGTGCGATTTGGGAATTTTTTGAGGTGTTATTATGTTTTTTTCTTGATTCTAATATTTTTCAGCGTTTACGAATTAAATTTTTTATAGTTTTCGATTATTCATGAAAAAATGTCAAATTTTGACATTTTATTGGCATCGGTTTCTAAGGTAACTGGTGCGATTCAGAAAATTTTAGTGGTGTTTTTATGTCTTTTTTTTATTCTTATTTATTTTTCGAACCTTTAAGAATTAAAAATTATGATATTTTTCGGGCAGTCACAAAAAATTGAAAATTTTGATATTTTATTCGTATCGACATTCTGAAGGTTATGTTGTGATTTGGAAAAAATTTAAGGTGTTTTTATGTCTTTTTCTTGATTTTTATATTTTTCGTACGTTAGCGAATTAAAATTCTTGATATTTTTAGGTCAGTCACGAAATAATGTGAAATTTTGATATTTTATTTGTATCGTTATTCTAAGGTGACAGGTGCGATTCAAAAAAAATTTGAGGTGTTTTTATGTCCTTTTCTTTATTTATATATTTTTCGTACGTCTACTAGTTATAATATTTGATAGTTTTCGGGATGTCACGAAAAAAGTGAAATTTTGATATTCTAAGGTGACTTGAGCGATTCAAGAATTTTTTGAGCTATTTTTATATCTTTTTCTTGATTTTTAGATTTTTCGGGCAATCAAGAAAAAACGTGAAATTTTGATATTCTTTTCGTATCGATATTCTAAGGGGAATGGTGCTATTCGGGAATTTTTTGATGTTTTTTATGCCTTTTTGTTGACTTTTATATTTTTTTGACGTATAGGAATTAAAAATTTTGATATTTTTCGGGCAATCAGGAAAAAATGTAAATTTTGATATTTTATTTATATCGATATTCTAAGGTGACTTGTGCGATTCATAAATTTTTTTGAGATGTTTTTATATATTTTTCTATTTTTCGAACGTTTATTGATTAATTTTTTTTATATTTTTCGGGCAGTCACAAAAAAATGTTAAAATTTGATAATTTATTAATATCGATAGTCTAAGGTGAGTGGTGCGATTAAGGATTATTTTGAGGTGTTTTTATGTCTTTTTTCTTGATTTTTATATTTTTTGGACATTTACGAATTAAAATCTTTAATATTTTTCGGACAGTCAGGAAAAAATGTGAAATTTTGATATTTTATTCATATCAATATTCTTATGTGACTGGTGAGATTTGACAATTTTTTGAGGTGTTTCTAAGATGTTTTCTTGATTTTAATATTTTTCAACGTTTATGAATTAAAATTTTTGATATTTTTCGGAAATTCACAAAAAAATGTCAAATTTTGACATTTTATTGGCATCGATATTCTAAGATAAATGGTGCGATTCAGAAATTTTTGGTGGTATTTTTATGTCTTTTTCTTGATTTTTTTTATTTTTCGACGTTTAAGAATTAAAAATTATGATATTTTTCGAGCAGTCATGACAAATTGTAAAGTTTTGATATTTTATTTCTATCGATATTTTAGCGATTTGGAAAATTTTTAAGGTGTTTTTATGTCTATTTCTTGATTTTTATATTTTTTGTACGTTAGCGAATTAAAATTCTTGATATTTCTAGAACAGTCACGAAAAAATGTGAAATTTTGATATTTTATTCGTATCGTTATTCTACGGTGACAGGTGCGACTCAAGAATTTTTCAGGGTGCTTTTATGTCCTTTTATTTATTTTTATATTTTTCGTACGTTTACGAGTTAAAATTTCTGATAGTTTTCGGGCTGTCATGAAAAAAGTGAAATTTTGAGGTTCTATTCTTATTGATATTCTAAGATGACAGGTGCGATTCGGGAACTTTTTGAGGTGTTTTTATTTATTTTTATTGAGTTTTATATTTTTAAGGCATTTACGAATTAATTTTTTTGATATTTTTAATGTAGTTACGAAAAATGTGAAATTTTGACATTTTATTCGTATCGATATTCTAAGTTGACTGGTGTGGTTCGAAAATTTTTGAGGTGTTTTTATATCTTTTTCATGATTTTTATATTTTTCGGACGTTTAAGAATTAAAATTTTTGATATTTTTTGGGCAGTCACGAAAAAATATGAAATTTTGGTATCTTATTCTTATCGATATTCTAAGGTGACTGGTGCGATTGTCGTACTTTTTGAGGTGTTGTTATGTCTTTTTCTTGATTTTTATATTTTCGGACATTTATGAATTAAATTTTTTGATATTTTTCAGGCAGTTACGAAAAAATGTGAAATATTGACATTTTATTCGTATCGATATTCTAAGGTGACTGGTGCAATTCGGGAATTTTTTGAGGTGTTTTTTTTATCATACGTTTAGGAGTTAAAAATTTTGATGTTTTTCAGGGAGTTAGGAAAAAATGTGAAATTTTGATATTTTATTCGTTTTGATAACCTAAGGTGACAAGTGCGATTCCGGAATTTTTTGAGTTGATTTTACGTCTTTTTCTTGATTCTTATATCTTTCGGACGTTTACAAATTAAATTTTTGATTTTTTTCGACCAAACACGACGAAAATGTGAAATTTTGATATTTTATTCATATCGATATTCTAAGGTGGCTGGTACGTTTCAGGATATTTTTTGAGGTGTTTTTATATCTTTTCCTTGACTTTTACATTTTTCGGACGTTTACGAATTAAAATTTTTGATAATTTTCACCAGTCATGAAAAAATGTGAAATTTTGATATTTTATTCATATCGATATTCTAAGCTGACAGGAGCTATTCGAGAATTTTTTGAGGTGTTTTTATGTCTTTTTCTTGATTTTTATATTTTTCATATGTTTAAGAATTGAAATTTTGATATTTTTGGGGCAGTCACAAAAAAAATTCAAATTTTGATATCTTATTCGTTTCGAAATTCTAAGGTGACTAGTGTGATTCGGGAATTTTTGGAGTTGTTTTATTTCTTTTTCTAAATTTTTATATATTTCGGAAGTTTACGAATTAAAATTTTTGATATTTTTCAGGCAGTCACGAAAAAATGTGAAATTTTGATATTTATTTGTATCGATATTCTATGGTGACAAGTGCGATTCTGAATTTTTTTGAGGTGTTTATATGTCTTTTCTTGATTTTTATATTTTTTGAACATTTATTGATTTAATTTTTTTATATTTTTCGCGCAATCACAAATCATGTCAAATTTTGATATTTTATTCGTATCGATATTCTAAAGTACCTAGTGCGATTCGGGAATGTTATGATATGTTTTTATGTCTTTTTCTTGATTTTTATATTTTTCAGACGTTTACGAATTAAATTTTTTGATATTTTTCGGGTAGTCACGAAAAAATGTGACATTTTAATACTCTATTCAAATCGATATTCTAAAGTTACTGGTGTGATTTAGGATTTTTTTGAAGTGTTTTTATGTCTCTCTATTGATTTTTATATTTTTTAGATGTTTACGAATTCAAATTTTTGATATTTTTCAAGCAGTCAAGAAAAAATATGAAATTTTGATATTTCATTCGTATCGATATTCTAAGGTGATTGGTGCGATTTTAGAATTATTTGTGGTGTTTTTTATGTTTTTATATTTTTATTTTTATATTTTTCGTATGTTTACTAATTAAATTTTTAGATATTTTTCGTGTAGGCACGAAAAAATTGAAATTTTGATATTTTGTTCGTACAGATATTTACATTTTTATATATTTTTCTTGATGTTTACATTTTTCGGACGTTTACGAATTAAAATTTTAGATATTTTTCGGGCCGTTATAAAAAAATACCAAATTTTGATATTTTATTCAAATCGATATTCTAAGGTGACAGGAGTTATTCGAGAATTTTTTGAAGTGTTTTTATGTCTCTTGATTTTTATATTTTTTGGACATTTACTAATTAAAATTTGGGATATTTTTCGGGCAGTTATGAAAAAATACCAAATTTTGATATTTTATTCAAATCGATATTCTAAGGTGATAGGTGTTATTCGAGATTTTTTTGAGGTGTTTTTATGTCTCTTGATTTTTATATTTTTTGTACATTTACTAATTAAAATTTGGGATATTTTTCGGGCAATCACAAAAAAATGTCAAATTTTGATATTTTATTCTTATTGATATCTTAAGATGATAGGTGCGATTCAGGTATTATTTGAAGTGTTTTTATGTCTGTTTCTTGATTTTTATTTTTTTCACGTTTATGAATTATATTTTTTGATATTTTCGGCCAGTCACGAAAAATGGTGAAATTTTGATATTTTATTCGTATTGATATTCTAAGGTTACAGGTGCGATTCAGGAATTTTTTTGGTGTTTTTGTTTTTATTTTTATATTTTTCGGACGTTTATGAATTAAAATTTTTGGTTTTTTTCTGCCAGTCACGAAAAAATGTGAAATTTTTATATTTTATTAATATTGATATTCTAAGGTGATTGGGGAGATTCGGGAATTTTTTCAGTTGTTTTTATATGTTTTTGTTGACTTTTACATTTTTCAGACGTTTACGAATTAAAATTTTCGGTATTTTTCGGGTAGTTACGAAAAAATGTGAAATTTTGATATTTTATTAATCTCGATATTTTAAGGTGACAGGTATGATTCGCGAATTTTTTGAGGTGAATTTATGTCTTTTTCTTGATTTTTATATTTTTTGGACAGTAACGAAAAAAGTGAAATTTTTATATTTTATTTGTATCGATATTCTAAGGTGACAAGTGCGATTCGAGATTTTTTTGAGGTGTTTTTATGTCTTTTTCATGATTTTTATGTTTTTCATACGTTTACGAATTAAAATTTATGATTTTTTTGGACAATCAAGAAAAAATGTCGAATTTTGATATTTTATTCATATCGATATCTTAAGTTGATAGGTGCCATTCAGGAAAATTATTGATAATCAAGCAAGAACTGAGAAAACACTAATAGAGGTGGAAGGTAGTGCATGCATTGGATAGAGAAGGGGAAAAATTAAATTTTAAAAATTGATTTCTGACATGGGAGAGAGAGAAGAAGGGAAGGAAAAAAAAGTTTTTAAAACTGATTTCCAACATGGTTGTGACGAGGCAATGATGTGGCGTTGATATGACAATGACTTGGCGCGTGTGTAATACACTTGCCATTGTGAGACTGGTTTTCTATTCTTAGGGTGATATTTATTCACTTTGAATGAGATTAGGGGGGTAAATAAACATCCGTATAGTTAAAGTATTAAGATATGTTTTCCTGCCAAGTTCAAGGGGTTTTTTTAAAATGTATTTTCCCTTAAATTTTTTACATTTTTCGGGTAGTAACGAAAAAAGTGAAGTTTTTATATTTTATTTGTATCGATATTCTAAGGTGAAAAGTGCGATTCGAGTATTTTTTGAGGTGTTTTTATGTCTTTTTCTTGATTTTTATATTTTTCGGACGTTAACGAATTAAATTTTTTGATATTTTTTGGGAAATAACGAAAAAATGTCGAATTTTGATATTTTATTCGTATCGATATCTTGAGCTGATAGGTGCGATTCGGGAATTTTTTGAGTCGTTTTTCTGTCTTTTTCTTGATTTTTTTTTCGCGTTTACGAATTAAAATCTTTGATATTTTTCGGCCAGTCAAGAAAAATAAATGAAATTTTGATATTTTATACGTATCGATATTCTAAGTTGACAGGTGCGATTAAGGAATATTTTGAAGTGTTTTTATTTCTTTTTCTTGATTTTAATATTTGTTGGGCAGTCACGAAAAAATGTGAAATTTTGATATCTCATTTGTATCGATAATCTAAGATGACTGGTGAAATTTGGGAATTTTTTGAGGTTTTTTTATGTCTTTTTTCTTGATTTTTATGTTTTTAAGACGTTTATGAATTAAATTTTTTGATATTTTTTTCGTATCGATATTCTAAGGTGAAAGGTGCAATTCGGGAGTTTTTTGAGATTTTTTTATGTCTGTTTGTTGATTTTTATATTTTTCAAACGTTTACGAATTAAAATTTTTGCTATTTTTCGGACAGTCACGAAAAAATGTGAAATTTTGATATTTTATTTGTATCGATATTCTAAGGTGACTGATGCGATTCAGATATTTTTGAGGTGGTTTTATGTATTTTTCTTGATATTTATATTTTTCGGACGTTTATAAATTACATTTTTTGATATTTTTCGGGCAGCCACGAAAAAATACTTAATTTTGATATTTTATTCGTATCGATATTCTAACGTAATTGGTGCGATTCGAGAATTTTTTGAGGTGTTTTAATGTGTTTTGATTGATTTTTTATATTTTTCGAATGTTACGAATTAAAAAATTTGGTATTTTTCTGGAAGTCACGAAAAATGTGAAATTTTGATATCCTATTCGTATCGGTATTCTAAGGTTAATAGTGCCCATCGAGAATTTTTTGAGGTTTTTTTTTGTCTTTTTGTTAATTTTTATATTTTTCGGACGTTAATGAATTAATATTTTTCATATTTTTTGGGAAGTCACGAAAAACTGTGAAAATTTATTTTTTTATTTGTATCGATATTCTAAGGTGACTAGTGCGATTCGAGAATTTTTTTAGGTGTTTTTATGTCTTTTTCTTGATTTTTATATTTTTTGGGCAGTCACAAAAAAATGAGAAATTTTGATATTTTATTCTTTTCTATATTCTAAGGTGAAAGGTGCAATTCAGGAGTTTTTTGAGTTTCTTTTTGTCTTTTTCTTGAATTTTAAATTTTTCGGACATTTACGAATTAAATTTTTTGATATTTTTCGGGGAGTCATGAAAATGTGAAATTTTGATATTCTAGTTGTATCGATATTCCAAGTTGACTGGTGCTATTTAGATAATTTTGGAGGTGGTCTTCTGTTTTTTTCTTGATTTTTTTAATTTTTCAGACATTTATGAATTAAATTTTTTGATACTTTTGGGGGAATCACAAAAAAAATGCAAAAAATTGATAATTTATTCGTATCGATATTCTAAGGTTACTGGAACGATTCAAAAATATTTTGAGGTGATTTTCTTGATTTTTATATTTTTCGGATGCTACGAATAAAAAAATTAGATATCTTTGGGGAAGTAACGGAAAAATGTGAAATTTCGATACATTTTTCGTATCGATATTCTAAGGTGACTAGTGCCCATCGAGAATTTTTTGAGGTGTTTTTATGTATATTTCTTAATTTTTATATTTTTCGAGCTGTCACGAAAAAATGTGAAATTTTGATATTTTATTCATATTGATATTTTAAGGTGAAAGGTGCGATTTGGGAATTTTTTGAGGTGTTATTATGTCTTTTTCTTGAATTTTATATTTTTCGGACGTTTACGAATTAAATTTTATAATATTATTCGGAGAGTCACGATAAAATGTCAAATTTTGATATTTTATTCGTATCGGTATTCTAAGGTTACAGGTGCGATTCGGGAATTTTTTGAGGTGTGTTTTTTCCTTTTCTTGCTTTTTATATTTCTCGAACCTTTACGAATTAAAACTTTTGATATTTTTCGGGTAGTCACTAAAAAATGTGAAATTTTGATATTCTATTCGTATTGATATTCTAAGGTGACTGGTGTAATTTGGGAAATTTTTTAGGTGTTTTTATGTCTTTTCCATGATTTTATATAATTTTCGTATGTTTACGAATTAAATTTTATGATATTTTTTGGGCATTCACAAAAAAATGTGAAATTTTGAGATTTTATTCGTATAGATATTCTAAGGTGACTGGTGCGATTCGGGAATTTTTTGAGGTGTTTTTATATCTTTTTATTGATTTTTACATTTTTCGGGCGTTTACGAACTAAATTTTTTGATATTTTTTAGGCAGTTATGAAAAAATGTTAAATTTTGATATTCTATTTGTATTGATATTCTAAGGTGACTGTTGCGATTTGGGAATTTTTTGAGGTGTTTTTATGTCTTTTCCATGATTTTATATATTTTTCGCACGTTTACGAATTAAATTTTATGATATTTTTTGGGCATTCACGAAAAAATGTGAAATTTTGAGATTTTATTCGTATAGATATTCTAAGGTGATTGGTGTGATTTGGCAATTTTTTGAGGTGTTTTTGTGTTTTTTTCTTGATTTTTATATATTTTGGACGTTTACTTATTAAATTATTTATATTTTTTGGGCAATAACGAAAAAAAGTGAAAGTTTTAAATTTTATTTGTATTGATATTCTAAGGTGACAAGTGCGATTCGAGAATTTTTTGACGTGTATATATGCCTTTTTCTTGATTTTTATATCTTTCGGACGTTTACAAATAAATTTTTTTGATATTTTCGGGCAATCTAGAAAAATTGTCGAATTTTGATATTTTATTCGTATCGATATCTTTAGATTTTAGGTGCGATTCAGGAATATTTTCAAGTGTTTTTATGTCTTTTTCTTAATATTTTTTTTCACGTTAACGAATTAAATTTTATGATATTTTTCGGCTAGTCACGAAAAATTGTGAAATTTTGAAATTTTGAAATTTTATTCGTATCGATATTCTAAGTTGACTTGTGCGATTAAGGAATTTTTTGAAGTGTTGTTATTTCTTTTTCTTGATTTTAATATTTTTCAAACGTTTACGAATTAAAATTTTTCATATTTTTCAGGCAGTTACGAAAAAATGTGAAATTTTGATATTCTACTAGTATCGATATTCTAAGGTGACTGGTGAAATTTGGGATTTTTTTAAGGTTTATTTATTTATTTTGTTGATTTTTATATTTTTAAGACGTTTATGAATTAAAGTTTTTAATATTGTACAAGCAGTCACGAAAAAATGTGAAATATTGATATTTTATTCGTATCGATATTCTAAGGTGAAAGGTGCAATTCGGAAGTTTTTTGAGGTTATTTTTATGTCTCTTTGTTGATTTTTATATTTTTTGGACGTTTACGAATTAATATTTTTTATATTTTTCGGGCCGTCACGAAAAAATGTGAAATTTTGATATTTTATTTTTATTGATATTCTAATGTGACTGGTGCGATTCAGATATTTTTTGAGGTGGTTTTATGTTTTTTTTCTTGATTTTAATATTTTTCGAACATTTAAGAATTAAATATTTTATTATTTTTCGGGTAGTCACGAAAAAATGTGAAGTTTTGATATTTTATAAGTATCGATATTCAAAGGTGACTGGTGCGATTCGGGAGTTTTTTGAGGTGTTTATCCTAATTTTTATATTTTTTGGATGTAACGAATAAAATAATTTGATATTTTTTAGGAATTCACGAAAAAATGTTAAATTTCGATATCTTATTCGTATCGATATTCTAAGGTGAGCGGTGCCCATTGAGAACTTTTTGAGGTGTTTTTATGTCTTTTTGTTATTTTTTATATTTTTTGGACGTTTCCGAATTAATATTTTTGATAATTTTCGAGCAGTCACGAAAAATGGTAAAATTATGATATTTTATTTGTATCGATAATCTAAGGTGACTAGTGCGATTCGGGAATTTTTTGAGGTCTTTTTATGTCTTTTTCTTGGTTTTTATATTTCTCGGACGTTTACGAATTAAAATTTTTGGTATTTTTTGGACAGTGACGAAAAAATGTGAAATTTTGAAACTCTATTCGTTTTGATATTCTAAGGTGATTGGTGCGATTTTGGAATTTTTTGGGGTGTTTTTATGTCTTTATCTTGATTTTTATATTTTTCGTACGTTTACAAATTAAATTTATTGATATTTTTCGGGCAGTCACGAAAAAATGTGAAATTTTGATATTTTATTCGTATAGATATTCTAAAGTGACTAGTGCGATTCGGGAATTTTTTGAGGTGTTTTTATATCATTTTCTTGATTTCAACATTTTTCGGACGTTTACAAATTAAATTTTTTGATATTTTTGGGACAATTACGAAAAAATGTGAAAATTTTGATATTTTATTCATCTCGATATTTTATGGTGACAGGTGTAATTCCGGAATTTTTTGAGGTGTTTTTATGTCTTTTTCTTGATTTTTATATTTTTTGGGGCAGTAACAAAAAGAGTGAAATTTTTATATTTTCTTTGTATTGATATTCTATGGTGACGAGTGCGATTCGAGAATATTTTGAGGTGTTTTTATGTCTTTATCTTGATTTTTATAATTTTCGTACATTTACGAATTAAATATTTTGATATTTTTCAAGCAATCACGAAAAAATGTCGAATTTTGATATTTTATTCCTATCGATATCTTAAGCTGATAGGTGTGATTCTGGATTTTTTGAGGTGTTTTTATGTCTTTTTCTTGATTTTTTTCACGTTTACGAATTAAAATTTTTGATATTTTTCAGCCAATCACGAAAAATTATGAAATTTTGATATTCTATTCGTATCGATATTCTAAGTTGACTGGTGCGATTAAGGAATTTTTTGATGTGTTTTTTTATTTCTTTTTCTTGATCTTAATATTTTTCGAACGTTTACAAATTATAATTTTTCATATTTTTTAGGCAGTCATCAAAAAATGCGAAATTTTGATATTTTATATTTATCGATAATCTAAGGTGACTGATGCAATTCGGATATTTTTTCTGTGGATTTAGGTTTTTTTCTTGATCTTTATATTTTTCTGACGTTTATGAATTAATTTTTTTGATATTTTTCGGGCAGTCAAGAAAAAAGGGCTTAATTTGGATATTTTATTCGTATCGGTATTCTAAGGTGATTGGTGCGATTCGGTAATTTTTTGAATTGTTTTTATATGTTTTTCTTGTTTCTTTTATATTTTTCGGATGTTACGAATTAAAAAATTTGATATTTTTCTTGCAATCACGAAAACATGTGAAATTTTGATATCCTATTTGTATTGATATTCTAAGATATTGGTGCCAATCGAGAATTTTTTGAGGTTTTTTTATGTCCTTTTGTCAATTTATATATTTTTTGGACGTTTACGAATTAATATTTTTCATCCTTTTCGAGGGTCACGAAAAACTTTGAAATTTTGATCTTTTATTTGTATCGATATTCTAAGGTGAAAGGTGTAATTCAGGAGTTTTTTGAGGTTTTTTTCTTTCTTTTTTCTTGAATTTTATTTTTGTCGGACGTTTGCGAACTAAGCTTTTTAATATTTTTCGAGCAGTCACCAAACAAATGTCAAATTTGGATATTCTACTTGTATCGATATTCTAAGTTGACTGGTGCGATTCAAATATTTTTTTAGGTGGTCTTATGTTTTTTCTTGATTTTATTATTTTTCGGACGTTTACGAATTAGATGAAATTTTTCGGGCAATCACGAAAAATGCAAAATTTTGATAATTTATTCGTATCGATATTCTAAGTTTACTGGTACGATTCGAGAATTTTTTGAGGGTATTTTTCTTGATTTTTATAATATTCAGATGTTACGAATTAAAGAATTTGATATTTTTCGGGCAGTCACGAAAAAATGTGAAATTTCGATAACTTTTTCGTGTCGATATTCTAAGATGACTAGTGCCCATCGAGAATTTTTTGAGGTGTTTTTATGTCTTTTTCTTAAGTTTTATATTTTCCGAACGTTTTCGAATTCATATTTTTGACATTTTTCGTGCAGTCACAAAAAAATGCAAAATTTTGATATTTTATTCGTATCGATATTCTATGGTGAAAGGTGTGATTCAGGATTTTTTTGAGGTGTTATTATGTCTTTTTCTTGAATTTTATAATTTTAGGACGATTACGAATTAAATTTTTTGATATTATTTGGGTAGTCACGAAAAATGTCAAATTTGGATATTTTTTTCGTATCGTTATTCTAAGGTTACAGGTGTGATTCAGGAATTTTTTGAGGTGTTTTTATTTCTTTTTCATGCTTTTTATACTTTTCGGACGTTTACGAATTAAAATTTTGATATTTTTGGGGCAATCATGAAAAAATGTGAAATTTTGATATTTTATTCGTATTGATATTCTAAGGTGACTGGTGCGATTTGGGAATTTTTTGAGGTGTTTTTACGTCTTTTTCTTGATTCTTATATTTTTCGTAAGTTTACTAATTAAATTTTTTGATATTTTTCGGGCATTCACGGAAAAATGTGAAATTTTGAGATTTTATTCGTATAGATATTTTAAGGTGACTAGTGCAATACGGGAATTTTTTGATGTATTTTTATTTTTTTTCTTGATTTTTATATTTTTCGAACGTTTATGAATTAAAATTATTGATATTTTTCGGGCAGTCACAAAAAAATTTGAAATTTTTATATTTTATTCGTATCGATATTCTAAGTTGAAAGGTGCAATTCGGGAGTTTGTTTGCGGTTTTTTTTAAATGTATTTTTCTAGAATTTTATATTTTTCGGACATTTACGAATAATTTTTTTTTATATTTTTTGAGCAGTCACAATGTGAAATTTTGATATTTTACTTGTATCGATATTCTAAGTTGAGTGGTGCGATTCAAATATTTTTTTAGGTGGTCTTATATTTTTTTCTTGATTTTTTTATTTTTCGTGTAATCACGAAAAAATGCAAAATTTTGATAATTTATTTGTATAGATATTCTAAGGTTACTGGTACAATTTTGGAATTTTTTGAGGTGTTTTTCTTGATTTTTATATTTTTCAGATGGTACGAATTAATTAATTTGATATTTTTCGGGCAGTCACGAAAAAATGTGAAATTTCGATATCTTTTTCGTATTAATATTCTAAGGTGACTAGTGCCCATCGAGAATTTTTTGAGGTGTTTTTATGTCTTTTTCTTAATATTTATATTTTTTGGACGTTTACGAATTCATATTTTTGATAATTTTCGTGCAGTCACGAAAAAATGTGAAACTTAGATATTTTATTCCTATCGATATTCTAAGGTGATAGGTGCGATTCGGAAATTTTTTGAGGTGTTATTATGTCTTTTTCTTGAATTTTATATTTTTCGGACGTTTACAAATTAAAATTTTTGATACTATTCGGGTAGTCACGAAAAATGTCAAATTTGGATATTTTATTCGTATCGATATTCTAAGTTTACAGGTGCGATTCGGGAATTTTTTGAGGTGTTTTTATTTCTTTTTCTTGCTCTTTATATTTTTCGGATGTTTACGAATTAAAATTTTTAATATTTTCCAGACAGTCACAAAAAAATGTGAAATTTTGATATTTTATTCATATTGATATTCTAAGGTGACTGGTGTGATTTGATATTTTTCGTACACTCACCAAAAAATGTGAAATTTTGATACTTTGTTCCTGACGATATTCTAAGTTGACACGTGCGATTCGGGATATTTTTGAGGTGTTTTTATATCTTTTTCTTGATTTATTATTTTTCGGACGTTTACGAATTAAATTTTTTGATATTTTACGGGCAGTCACAAAAAAATGTGGAATTTTTATATTTTATTCGTATCGATATTCCAAGTTGATAGGTGTGATTCGAGATTTTTTTGAGATGTTTTTATGTCTTTTTCTTGATTTTTATATTTTTCGGACGTTTACGAATTAAAATTTTTGATATTTTTCAGGCAGTCAAGAAAAAATGTGAAACTTTGATATTCTAAGGTGACAGGTGCGATTCGGGAATTTTTTCAGGTGTTTTTATGACTTTTTTGTTGATTTTTATATTTTTCGGGCAGTCACAAAAAATATGAAATTTTGATATTTTATTAGTATCTATATTTTAAGGTGATAGGTGCGATTCGAGAATTTTTTTATGTGTTTTTATGTCTCTTTCTTGAATTTTATATTTTTCGTACGTTGCGAATTATTATTTTTTGATATTTTTTGGGCTGTCATTAAAAAATGACAGATTTTGATATTTTATTCGTATTGATATTTTAAGGTGACATGTGTGATTCGGGAATTTTTTGAGATGTTTTTATGTCTTTTTCTGGATTTTTTATATTTTTCGGACAATTAAGAATTAAAATTTTTGATATTTTTCAGCCAGTCATGAAAAAATATGAAATTTTGATTTATTATTCGTATTAATATTCTAAGGTAGTGGTGCGATTCGAAATAATTTTGAGGTGTTTTTATGTCTTTTTTTTTATTTTTATATTTTTTGGACATTAACGAATTAAAATTTTTGATATTTTTCGGGCAATCACGAATAAATGTGAAATTTTGATAATTTATTAATCGATATTCTAAAGTGATTGGTACGATTCGGGAATTTTTTGAGGTGTTTTTATGTCTTTTTCTTGATTTTTATATTTTTTGGACGTTTATGAATAATTTTTTTTGATATTTTTTGGGAAGTAAAAAAAATAGGAAATTTTGATATTCTATTGTATCGATATTGTAAGTGACTGGTGCGATTCAGAAAATTTTGAGGTGTTTTACGTCTTTTTTTATTTTTTTAATTTTTCGGACGTTTACGAATTAAAATTTTTGATATTTTACGGGCAGTCACGAAAAAATGTGAAATTTTGATATCTTATTAATCAATATTCTAAAGTGACTAGTGCGATTCGGGTATTTTTTTGAGGTGTTTTTATGTGTTTTTTCTTGATTTTTATATATTTTGATATTTTTCGGGCAGTCACGAAAAAATGTAAAATTTTTATATTTTATTCATATCATTATTCTAAGGTGACTGGTGTAATTAGAGAATTTTTGGGGTGTTATTTGTTTTTTCTTGATTTTTATATTTTTCGAACGTTTACGAATTAAATTTTTGATATTTTTCGGTCAGTCACGAAAAATTGTGAATTTTTGATATTTTATTTGTATCGATATTCTAAGTAGACAAGTGCAATTTGGGAATTTTTTTATTTGTTTTTATGTTTTTTTCTTGATTTGTATATTTTTCAGACGTTTATGAATTAATATTTCTGATATTTTTCGCGCAGACACGAAAAAATATGAAATTTTGATTTTCTAAGGAGACTGGTGCAATTTAGGATTTGTTTGATGTGTTTTTGTGTCTTTTTCTTGATTTTTATATTTTTCAGACGTTTACGAATTAAAGTTTTTGATATTTTTCGAGCAGTCACGAAAAAATGTGAAGTTTTGATATTTTATTTGTATCGATATTCTAAGGTGACTGGCGCAAGTCGGGAATTTTTTAAGGTGTTTTTATATCTTTCTATTGATTTTTATATTTTTCGGACGTTTATGAATAAATTTTATGAATAAGTTGACAAGTGTGATTCGGGATTTTTTTGAAATGTTTTATGTCTTTTTCTTGATTTTTATATTTTTTGAACGTTTACGAATTAATTTTTTTTATATTTTTGGGGCAGTCACGAAAAAAGGATAAATTTTGATATTTTATTTGTATCGATATTCTAAGGTGGCTGGTGCGATTCAGGAATTTTTGAGGTGTTTTTATGTCTTTTTCTTGATTTTTATATTTTTCGGACGTTTATGAATAAATTTTTTTGATATTTTTTGCGAAGTTAAGAAAAAATAGGAAATTTTGATATTTTATTCGTATCGATATTGTAAGTGACTGGTGCGATTCAGAAAATTTTGAGGTGTTTTATGTCTTTTTTTTATTTTTATATTTTCGGACGTTTACGAATTAAATTTTTTGATATTTTACGGGCAGTCACGAAAAAATGTGAAATTTTGATATCCTATTAATCAATATTCTAAAGTGACTAGTGCGTTTTGGGTATTTTTTGAGGTGTTTTTATGTGTTATTTCTTGATTTTTATATATTTTGATATTTTTCGGGCAGTCACGAAAAAATGTGAAATTTTGATATTTTATTCATATCATTATTCTAAGGTGACTAGTGCAATTAGAGAATTTTTGGGGTGTTGTTATTTCTTTTTTCTTGATTTTTATATTTTTCAAACGTTTACGAATTAAATTTTTTGATATTTTTTGGTTAGTCACGAAAAAATGTGAAATTTTGATATTTTATTCGTATCTATATTCTAGCATGACATGTGCGATTCAGGAATTTTTTGAGGTATTTTTTTTGCCTTTTTCTTGATTTTTATATTTTCGGACATTTACGAATTATCTTTTTTGAGCAGTTATGAAAAAAATGTGAAATTTTGATTTCCTATTTGTATCGATATTCTAAGGCGACTGGTGCGATTCGGGAATTTGTTTAGGTGTATATATGTATTTTTCTTAATTTTAATATTTTTTGGGGAGTCACGAAAATATGTGAAATTTTGTTATTTTATTCGTATTGAAATTCTAAGGTGACAGGTGCATTTCGGGAATATTTTGAGGTGTTTTTATGTCTTTTTCATGATTTTTATATTTTTCGGACATTTACCAAGTAAAATTTTTGATTTTTTTTTGCAGTCATGTAAAATGTGAAAATTTGATATTTTATTCGTATCGATATTCTAAGGTTATTGGTGTGATTCGAAAATCTTTTGAGGTGTTTTTATGTCTTTTTCTTGATTTTTATATTTTTAGACGTTTACGAATTAAACTTTTTGATATTTGTTTATCATTCACAAAAAAATGTGAAAGTTTGATATTTTATTCGTATCCATATGTCAACTTGATAGGTGTGATTCAGGAATTTTTTGACGTATTTTTATGTGTTTTTCTTTATTTTTTTCGGACGTTTACGAATTAAATTTTTGATATTTTTCGGACACTCACGAAATAATGTGAATTTTTGATATTTTATTTGTATTGATATTCTAAGTAGACAAGTGCAATTTGGGAATTTTTTTATTTGTTTTTACGTTTTTTTCTTGATTTGTATATTTTTCAGACGTTTACGAATTAAAATTTTTGATATTTTTCGCGCAGTCACGAAAAAATGTGAAATTTTGATATTCTAAGGAGACTGGTGCAATTCAAGATTTTTTTAATGTGTTTTTATGTCTTTTTCTTGATTTTTATATTTTTCAGACGTTTACGAATTAAAGTTTTTGATATTTTTCAAGCAGTCACGAAAAAATGTGAAGTTTGATATTTTATTCGTATCGATATTTAAGGTTACTGGTGCAATTCGGGAATTTTTTAAGGTGTTTTTATATATCTCTATTGAATTTTTGATATTTTTAGGGTAGTCACAAAAAAATATTAAATTTTGATATTTTATTCGTATCGATATTCTAAGGTGACAGGTGTGATTTGGGATTTTTTTGAAGTGTTTTATGTCTTTTTCTTGATTTTTATATTTTTCGAATGTTTACGAATTAAATTTTTTGATATTTTTTGGGCAGTCACGAAAAAATGAGAAATTTTGATATTTTATTCGTATCAATATTCTAAGGTGGCTGGTGCGATTCGGGAATTTTTGAGGTGATTTTATGTCTTTTTCTTGATTTTTATATTTTTCGGACGTTTATGAATTAAAATTTTTGATATTTTATTCGTATTGATATGCTAAGGTGACAAGTGCGATTCAGGAATTTTTTGATGTGTTTTTATGTCTTTTTCTTGATTTTTATATTTTTCAGACGTTTACGAATTAAAAGTTTGAAATTTTTCGGACAGTCACGAAAATGTGAGATGTTGACATTTTATTTGTATCGATATTCTAAGGTGACAAGTGCGATTAGTGAATTTTTTGAGGTGTATTTATGTCTTTATCTTGATTTTTATATTTTTCGGACGTTTACGAATTAAATTTTTTGATATTTTCGTACAGTCATGAAAAAATGTTAAATTTTGTTATCCTATTCGTATCGATATTCTAACGTGACTGGTGTGATTCGGTAATTTTTTGAGGTGTTTTTATGTTTTTCTCTTGATTTTTTATATTTTTCGGACGTTTACGAATTAATATTTTTAATAATTTTCGGCAGTCACGAAAAAATGTAAATTTTGATATTTTATTCATATCGATATTCTAAGGTGACAAGTGCGATTTGGGAATTTTTTGAGGTGTTTTTATGTCTTTTTCTTGATTTATATATTTTTTGGACGTTTACGAATTTAACTTTTTGATATTTTTTGGGTAGTCACGAAAAAATATGAATTTTGATATTTTATTCGTATCGGTACTCGTGACCGGTGCAATTCGATAATTTTTTGAGGTGTTTTTATGTCTTTTCAGAGAGCCGCTCTCAGACTCTATACTGCCCCCCGAATTATCTACAGACTGGCTATCTGAACCAGCATTAGATTCACTACCCGATGCTTCAATGCTATCAGAACGACTTCTCCCTCTTCAGACTGGGGAGGAGTGTCCTGGAGAATTGCTCTCTTGGTCTGTGCTCTAGTAGCCCGAGGTGAGTGATCTTCAGGTGTGACATTTATTTGGACCTGAGAACTACTGGATTCTGAGTCGTTGTGACCTTCTGATTGAGAAGCAGTGAGGGGGGCATGTTTGGTTGCGTTCTTTCATCGGGGAGGCATAGTACTTGAGAAACACAAGACTAATTAGTACAAAACTCAATAAATTGACACATTATCGGGTACTCAGACTTCCCATGTGTAATTACCTCATGACGCCTTGTCTTAAGAATGTCGTCACCCAATCTATCATTGGGAAGGGCCACGGAATAAAAAAACGACAGAAATAAAAGTACAGAAAAAATACAATTTTTACAACCCAAGTAAACTCTACGGGAACTGTCACGGGCCGTGGTAGGTACCTACCACGGCCCGTTAAACCCCTCGTGGAGTTAATACAAACTTAGTGTGCAGCAGAAGGTTGACCAAGTAATGTTCATGGACGGTTACACGGCTCGTGGTAACTTCCACGGTCCGTAAAACCTATCGTGGTCTTACACTTGGCTATTTCTTTAGTCATCTTCATCCCTCATTCACTAAATTGCAAAATTACAGTACCAAACTCCCATTATTACAAAGGAACACAACCATGACGGACCGTGAACACAACCATGACGGATCGTGAACCTTTTTCTTTCAAATTCCAGTAGCTCCTTTAGGTTGGTGCTAAGCTTGATGGACCGTGAAGTTGCCCGTGAAGGGCACCACGGTCCATGTAGCTGCCCATGAAGAGCAGTCTGCACCCAGGTCTTGCAATTTTTAACCCATTTTCTCCTGCACATATCAACACACAGTGACTATAAAAATAAGGAAAAAGAACAATACCTAATACAATTACATCTTAGGTTGCCTCCTAAGCAGCACACAATTTAACGTCGCGGTGCGACGCAGGTTACTTGATTACTCAGATTTCATCAAGTTTACATTCCTCCACAATCTTCACATCCTCTGGAACACCCAAGTATGCCTTGATTCGCTGGCCATTGGCTTTGAACCTCTCGCCCTTATCATTTTCCAGTTCAATAGCACCCGACTGAAACACATGCGTTACCTTAAAAGGTCCAGACCATTTGGATCTGAACTTTCCCGAAACAAACGAAGTCTGGAGTTAAAAAGTAACACCAAGTCACCAGGAGTGAAGCTTCTTTTCTCAATATGCTTGTAATGGTATAGCTTCATCCTCTCCTTATATAGTGCATACCTCTCATAGGCCCTCAGACAGAACTCATCCATCTCATTGATCTAATCCAACCTCATGTTTGCAGTTTCGCTCCAACTAAGGTTCAGCTTCTTCAAAGCTTAGAGTGCTTTGTGCTCAAGCTTAACCGGAAAATGACATGCCTTTCCAAACACCAATTGATATGGGGACATACCAATAGGCGTCTTGAAAGCTGTCTGATATGCCTATAGTGCTCATCCAACTTTCGTGCCCAATCTGTCCTGTTAGCATTCACCATTTTAGCCAGAATTGCTTTAATTTCTCTGTTGGAGACCTCCACTTGGCCACTGGTCTGTGGGTGATAAGGTGTTGATACCTTGTGCTGTTTAACTACATATTTAGCCAGAAGAGAGTTGAACACCTTATTGCAGAAATGAGAACCACCATCACTGATGATAGCTCTGGGTGTGCCGAACCTTGAGAAGATATTCTTCTTCAGAAAACCAGCAACACTCTTTCCATCATTCTCAGGCAAAACAACTGCCTCAACCCATTTGGACACATAGTCCACTGCAACCAGAATGTATTTCTTCCCATAGGAGCTCACAAATGGGCCCATGAAGTCGATTCCCCACACATCAAACAACTCCACCTCTAGAATAGGTGTCATGGGTAACTCATGGCGCCGAGAGATGGCTCCTTGTCGCTGGCACACATCATAATTCCTCACTACATCCATCGCATCTTGATGAATTGTGGGCCAGTAGTACCCATACTGAAGTATCTTATGAGCTGTCCGAGCACCTTCATGATGACCACCTACTGGAAATGAGTGATTAGCTTCTAGAATATGCAACATCTCGGCTTCAGGAACAAATCGCCTGATGATGTTGTCAGCACACTCCCTGTACAGATAAGGTTCATCCCAAAAATACATACCCACATCATGCAGGAACTTCTTCCTTTGTTGATGAGTTAGCCCCTCAGGCATCAAATCACTAACAAGATAGTTAGCAAAATCAGCAAACCAAGGAATAAGATCAAGAGTAGCGGCTAATACCTGCTCATTCAGGAACGAATCATTTATGTTGAGCTTGAATTCCTCTTTCTTTTCAGCCTCTAACCTCGATAGGTGATCAGCTACTTGGTTCTCACAACCTTTCCTATCCTTAACCTCAAAGTCAAACTCCTAAAGAAGTAACACCCATCTGATCAACCTTGGTTTGACATCCTTCTTTGCCATGAGGTATCTCCGAGCTGCATGATCTGTATGGACTATCACTCTAGTGCCCAACAAATAAGCTCTGAACTTCTCAAACGCATACACTATAGCCAGCAGTTCCTATTCAGTAACTGTGTAGTTTCGTTGTGCTTTATTCAGTGACTTACTAGCATAGTAAATCAGATGAAACATCTTGTTGCGCTTCTAGCCCAACACTACTCCTAAAGCAGTACCGTTTGCATCACATATCACCTCAATTGGCTCTGCCCAATCTGGGCCAATGATCACAAGGCAGAAATCAACTTCTCCTTCAGGCATTCAAAGGCTCTAAGACATGCCTCATCAAAAATGAATTTCACCTCCTTCTCCAAAAGCTTGCACATGGGGTGTACAATTTTGGAGAAGTCCTTGATGAAACGCCTATAAAATCCGGCATGTCCTAAGAAGCTCGGAACACCCTTCACACAAATAGGTGGAGGCAATTTTTCAATCACCTCAATTTTGGCCTTGTCGACCTCTATCCCCTTTTGTGAAACCTTATGCCCAAGGACTATGCCTTCCTTGACCATGAAATGACACTTCTCCCAGTTCAGCACTAGGTTGGCCTCCTCGCATCTCTATAGGGGCCTGCTAAGATTCAGTAAACAATCATTAAAGGTATCACCTACCACTGAGAAGTCATCAATGAAGACTTTTAGAGTATCCTCCACCATGTTTGAGAAGATAGACATCATACACCTCTGGAAAGTTGCTGGTGCATTACATAGTCCAAACGACATGCGTTTAAATGCTAAGGTGCCATAAGGACATGTAAATGTGGTCTTTTTCCTAATCTTCAGGAGCAATTGATATCTGGTTGTAGCTAGAGTATCCATCTAAAAAATAGTACCACCCTTTTCCAGCCAACCTGTCAAGCATCTGGTCCATGAAAGACATTGGGAAATGATCCTTCAAGGTCCACTTGTTCTGCTTCCTGTAATCCATGCACACTCGCCATCCAGTGACTGGCCTCTGCGGGACCAACTCATTCTTGGCGTTTGCAACCACAGTCATACTGCCTTTTTTAGGCATACATTGCACCGGACTGACCTATTGACTATCAGAAATAGGGTATACCACCCCAGCATCCAACCACTCGATGATCTCCTTTTTGACCACCTTTTGCATAAGTGGGTTTAGCCTCCACTGATGTTCAATGCTTGGGCTCTAGTCCTCCTCAAGTTGAATTTTATGGGTGCATATACCCGAAGGTATCCCAATGATGTTAGCAATAGTCCACCCAATGGCCCTCTTGTACCTAATCAACACCTTGATCACAACTTCGACATGTTCATCATTCAAATCTGCAGCCAAAATCACAGGTAAAGTGTTGTTAGTTCCCAAAAATACATACCTCAGGTGACTGGGCAACTGTTTCAGTTCCAGCACATGTGGCTCCTCAATGGATGGTTTTGCTGGATGACTTGACCTTTTTTTCAGATCCAGGTCCAACTTTTTTGGAGCATAAGAGTGTGCTCCCATACCCTACAACACATTTACTGTATCTACATAATCAGACCTGAAGTCAGCTTTAAAGTTCATCAGTACTGCAACTAAGGTTTCAACAACCATCCTCTCTTCAATTGATGCTCCCATTTCTTCTTCATCAAAGACTGCTATTGCAGACACTACATTCATATCATGTGGCTGCTTCATGGACCTGCAAGTATTAAACTTTACCTCTTCATTGTTGAGTCTGAATTTCAGTTCTCCTCGCTCAACATCTACCAATGCTCGTCCTGTGGCCAGAAATGGGCTTCCCAAAATAATGGGAACCTCAATATCCACTTCGCAATCCAAGATCACTAAGTTTGCCGAAAAGATTAACGTATCCACCTTTACAAGCACATCACATAGTATGCCCACATGTCGTTTCACTGACCTATCTGCCATCATCAACCTCATGGTTATGGGTTTTGGAACTCCTAAACCAGTTGCTTGTAGATGGCCAGCGGTATCAAGTTATGCTGGCCCCTAGATCACACAAGGCCTTTGCAAATTTGATTGATCCGATAGTGAATGCACCTGGAACTTCCTTCTTCTGCACCAAAGACCTGGTAGTAATAGCACTGCAGTGATGAATATGGTTAGTCAAATCAATACTCACCGCTCTTTTCTTAGTAACCAAGTCCTACATGAACTTGGCATAACCTGGCATCTAATCAAGAGCTTTCACCAATGGGATGTTGACTGACAACTGTCGCAGCATGGTGATGAACTTTGAAAATTTACCATATTCGGCTTTCTTTTTAAGCCTTTAAGGGAAAGGAGGAGGTGGTCTTGGGATTTGTTGTAATGGCAAGGTTCCCTCAACCTCCTTTTCTTTAGCTCCTGTTGGTTGAGCATCCTCCAAGTCAGCTACTTGCTTAGTTTCATCATTCTCTCTTCCAGCTTACTCCAACACCTGCTTATGTTTAGTACCTGCAGAAATAGGGTCAGTAAGGATCTTACAACTCCTGCTGGTGATAGCCATGCAATTCCCGTCTTTTTTGGGATTTTGGATCGTGTCACTTGGTAGTGACCCATTTTTTCTCTGATTTAATGAGGCTGAAAGTTGCCCTAACTGTTGCTTGATCTGCTTGATGGAGGTGGTGTGAGAGTCTACCAGCTGACTCATACAAGAGAATTCACCTTTCATCTCCTTTACCCCTACATCAGTTGATTCAACCTTTCGGAGCACCTTGGGCAACATGTCTTCCAGCTTAGACCCGCTGGAACTACCACTTGCCCGGTCTCTATTACCTGGGGGCACATACACACCACTGCGATCATTCCTGTACCCATCTCTATTCTACCAGTTTGCTTGCTCTCTATTAGCTGGCCTATCATACTAGCCTTCTTTGGAGTAGTTCCGATCTGCATTTCCAGAATTGTAACCCTGGTTGCCCGAGTTATAATTTCGTAAATCTCCTTGGTTGCCCAGATAATTGGCCTCCTCATCTAGATCGATGTCTTGATCTTCATACATGTTTAGTTAACTCACAACATTTACCTTTTCAGACTTGGCGACAATATGCTTCGTGAGTAGATCTATGTGGGTCCTCATATGTGCCATATCCTGATCCCTTTCCTCTTCTCTCTTCCTTTGTTTAGCAGACAGTTCAAATATGTACCTCAGATCTCCTACTTATGCATCCCTGGTGTACCATGCCCTGTTATTCTTTGACACTTCGTCCATTTCACTACAAAAAAATCAGCATTTAGCGACAGACGAAATTCGTCGCTAATCGATGATATTCCGTCGCTATATCGGATTAGTGACGGATTAGCAACGGATTGTCAGTTGTTACTAATTTGCTCGTTAATAATCTCTTAGTGACGAAAAAATGAGTTCTGTCGCAAGCTTAGCGACGTCTTAGAGACGAACAATATTTGTTGCCATATTTTAGTGACGGATCAATCCGTCGTTATACTTATATAATTCGTTGAAAATTTCATAATTTATTTCGTCACTTTGGATAACTTCGCGATGGAGTGTCGGTCACTAATTTGTCGCAAAATATTCTGCACATTTTCCACTTAAAAGTTCGTCGCTATTCCGTCGCCAATATTTTTTTTATAGAAACGACCAAATCATCATTAAATTTGTTGCTAAAAAATTCCCTTTAAAATAATTTTATTTATTTATTTTAAATCTACATTGCCGAAATAAATTAAATGACAATTATTAAATACCCCTAAAATAACCAACATTCACATGAAATAATACTTAGACTGTTCAAAATATGTAGATAGCAAAATTCAAATCACATATTTTAGTTCAAAACATCAAAAGCAATGTATCAACTATTCTTAAAAGCAGCTACATTCATAAACTATTGTTACTGCACAACTTATAATTTCCAAAACAACAGACAATATCAAAAGTTAAAGCTGCAGGGCACTATGGGATAGAATCGTCGTCACTTGAAACTAAGGGATCAACCTCATTAGTAGTAGCAGGAGGAGGCACTATGGGGGTCAAAGGTGACGGATTGTCAATGGGAGTAATCATTTCTTGTACCCGCTCCATAATAACAAGAAGAAAATGATTAGTAAGTGCATAAAGCATTTCCTTTACAAATTCATCCATATTTGTTGTTGATGCTGATTGAGAAACTGAAGGTCGTACAGATGATGAGCCACAAAACTTATGCTTGTAGTAATTTTTCGCTTTAGATCCAAGACCGTATATTCTTCTCTTCTTTTCTCCGCCCGCATCTTGGTAATATGCTTCAGATTGATCAATATCAGATTGAGATGCCGTTTTTTCCTCTAAGATCTCTTCATATGTTTCCTGTAATAAATAGAGGTAAAGAGAGGGCATTAAAGATTAGGAAAAAAATTATATTGGTCAACTATGTAAGTTTCTAAAGAATAGGAAACCACACACTTTACATTTGTAAGAGCGGCATGTCTAACCCAAGACAACCTATGCAAAAGAACTCACACTGGTGCTATTTGTGTCAGCAAAACTCAGCAAGTATCAACCATCTCCTTCTACACTGCAGTTACTACTGAAGCTTGGAACTTCTTCCTTACAACTTTTGGATTGAAATGGGTCATGCCTCAGACAGTGAAGCAAGCATATGAAAGTTGGTATTTTTGGAGAGTTGATAAAATCATCAGAAAGATTTTGGGAATGGTCCCATCAGTCATCTTTTGGTATTTATGGATAGAAAGCAACACCAGATGCTTTGCTAGCACAAAAACTCAAACCTCTTATCTGAAGTCTAACTATTTAGCTAATTTGTTTAGCTGGAATGCCCTACCCCTGTAACTAATGCAGATACTTTAGTGGATTTTATATTCTCTTTATCACAAAGCTAAGATTTTTTTGTAATGAATTAAGCAAAGGTGCAGGTCATCTAGGCTTACCATCTAAGATTTTTAAAGCAATAAACAAGGAAAACCATTACTTGGAAATGCAGAAAATACATAACCTTTTAAGCTGATTGCGGTACATTTAACTTGAAGATACTTACCGTCAATGAGTTGATTACTTACAGTTGTGATTTGTTTCATTATCAAAGATGGTGAACTTTAACATCAATACACAAATAAATCCTTAGTCAATCACTTGCCACTTAACCTTCCAGTACACATATAGCATGTTAAATGACCCTCACTTTTTAACCAAGTTGCATAGTAAGTTAACCAAGTTGCATATTAATCTAACCAAGTTGCATATTAAGCTTTATAGTTCTAGAGTTAGGTGAGAACTGAGAACTCTACTCTGTCCAGATAGTCAAGAATACATGGTACAATTATATATTGGTCTCCAACAAACACATAAGGAGACAAGTAACAAAGTAGATATAGACACCAAACAAGGCAACAAGGAAGGGCAACAAACACATAGCTGGGACAGTAGCTTTGATTCCACTTCTTTGGACATCAAAAAAACAAAAAACAGGTATGCCACATCAAACCAACACATCTTCAAGTACTAGAAATAACATCTAACTGTCTTCTTGTATTTTCAGTCAAGATCCCATTCTAATGAGAATTGACATGTATATTTTTAGATAGGTTTCAAAGTTTTGAACTTACATGGACAATTCGAGAACGCTCATCAACAAAAGACTTTCCATCATGACCATGCGTATGTACGTGCAAATGTAACTCGGCTGGTGTTGGATCCCTACCCTTTTTAATAGCCTGTATAGAAGATAAATCACTTTTAGATACAATCATATCTATTGTGTTATGTGTATTTAAAATACAAGTGTTTATATCAGACAACATGATGTTACTTATATAATTTGTGAAATATATACTTACAAGTCTCTTGCGATATTCTCCAATTGAAATAGAGCCACCCGTGTGAGTCCCAGCAGCAACTTCATGGCCACCACGACGATTCTTTGAATTTGTTTCTGACTTTTTAATAGACTCATCAGTTCCCCAAAGTTGCATCCATCTTTCCCACACATGCTCAGGTACATAACCTGGCCTAATTCCTCCCCCTTTTATTTTAGAAATGAAATTCTTGTATTTTATTGCTGCCTTAGCCAACCAGTGTCTCTTCACTTCACTTTCACTAATGGAAACATCCCAATAGAATTTTTTCTGAAATAAATTTTAAAAGTAATACATTAATATCCTATCTATAAATGTGAATATACTTTCCAAATTCACTTACGATGAAAAGTGATACCTTGAATTCTCCAAAATAACCATCTTTTACATCATTTGAAACACTTCTCCAATTGATTCCATTGGGATCAACTTCACTTCTAAAAGACTTGGTTATGAAACTAGAGCATGTTATAGAAGGTTCCAACCTATGTAAATCAAAAGTAATATTAGTATCTGACATTGTATATTTAAGTTCTAATAGAAAGAATACTCAGATTATATTAGGCTACCAAATTTCTAGATCCATCAATTGTTCACTATATTAGTTGAATTGAAACAATCTAACACTACTCGACATGTTTCATGACAAAAAATTATGAGGATATAAGAAAAGAGTGGACTAACCCTGCAGAAGTTAGAAAAATATGGGTCTGTGTGTGGCTACTACTAGAATCACCTTCAGCAATTGTGTTTCTATGACCTGTTGGGTTGCTTTGAGTGGATATATCACCTTCAGCAGTTGGGTTGCTTTGAGTGGATATATCACCTTCAGCAGTTGGGTTGCCATAACATGTTGGGATGCTCTGAGTAGACAGATCCTGAGCTATTAGATTACTCTGATTTTGTGTAACTGGAGTTGTCTCAGATATGGTTGGGGTGTTAATTTGAGCTGATGCATCAATGATTGGGGTACCACCTTGGTTAGGAGAAACTATAGTGGGCATTGGAATAGTTGGCATGCTTACGTGAATAGCAGGATTACTCCTACCTAAGGACTTGCCACGACCTCTGCCTCGAGCCATACCTAAAAATAAATATAACAGTGTAGTTAGACCATCACTGGTACAAAATAAAATTAAGCATAACCCATAATAATTATAAGAAGTATTGCAACAACAGAACCTAGAGTGAAACATTTATCATTACTGGAAATCAAATTAAGCTACCTCGCTAAAGTATTTTCCAATCAAGTGAAAGTGTGCTAAAATATTTAAAATGCCTCTAAAAGAGCTAGTAGATCAACTGGAACAACTTATGCTTGTAAATATAGGAGTGAAACAATTAGCATTGTGTTTAACCATATGGAAAAGAGTTCATATAAGAAAAGAAACAAATTAGTAAACTGGAGAAACCTTTTAAGAGACTGAAATATTGAATACCATCAGATCATGTGCTTCTGATAGGACACCTAAACCTGGTGGTTATATTAACACAACAAATAGATATATTTAAAGTTAAAAATAATAAATAGAACACACATGATTAAAATTCAAAAGTTACCTGTATTAGTCATCCTAAATTGAAAAGCAGAAACTAAAGAAATGATAATATTTGGAGAAAAATTAAATAAAACAAAATACGGTGAAGATACAATAGCAAATTATCAAACACTAGTCACTATCTATGTCTTCTTCAAACTCCTCTTCTTCGTCTTGGTCTTCATCCTCATCCTCCTCAGTTTCCTCGCTTTCATATTCATCGTCTGTGGATTCTATTTGGATTTCATGATGCTCTTGCAATAAACCATCATCAATGGGTTCATCCATTTCCATAACATCTCCATTTGGATCATTTAAGGGTATATTTTCATCAATGAAAACTCTCATATCTATCTCGTGGACTTCAACTTCTTCAACTTGGAATGGAACATTCAGTTCTGAAGTTGTCGCCACTTCCTCATCTGGTAGTTCAATAACATTTTGAGGTTTGACCTTCAATACAACTACCCAATCATCCTTGTCCTTTTTCTTGCTCGGATAAGGCACATAGCACACTTGAGTTACTTGCATTTCAAGAATAAAAGGTTCATATTTTTTATATCGACGACGATGATTAATATCAATCAATTTGTACTGATTATGCTTTTTGACACCAACATCCATAATTGGGTCAAACCATTCACATTTGAATAACACAGTTTGCTTCAAAGGTGCTTCACGGTATTCCACTTGTATAATCTCTTTTATCTGTCCATAATAATCACCACAATTTGAATCTGAGATACAAACTCCACTATTCATTGTTGATCTTGCGCTATCATGACATTCTGTGTGAAATATGTATCCATTAACAAAATAAACAGAATGACATGTAGCGCCTATCAATGGTCCACAAGCAAGACTACGCAAGAACTTATTCTCAATGGGATTACATCGGACCTATTTAAAAAAATTGTAAGACTTAATTAATTTTCAGAAGTTAATTTAAGTACATTATCGTATAGAAGATAATATCTGTGAAACCTTACCAATTCTTTGAACCATGTAGAGAAACTTGCTTCAAGGCTCTCGTCTAGTTGACCCTGAGATAGATTTGGAAATTCTTCTTGCAAACGTTGCATGAACATACTTCATTACAACAAAATAAGTTAAATCTAAAACTCGTGAATAAAGATATGTTATTATTAGTAAGAAAATATCACTAACTTTTGTTACCTCACAAATGGCTCAACCTCCTCACAATTTAGTAAGATATAAGTTTGGGCAGCCTTGATTTCTTCAAGGGATAAATCTCTTTTTTTTTGCTTCTCCCCATAATCGACCTGGATGGGAGAAGATTGATAAATTTCCTTCAAGATCTTCCACAACACCACCATCATCACTACGGTCCACATTGTGATCACGTGTCATGACATGAGGTTCAAAATAATGAGAAAACAGTTGGGTTGACTCTGTCATCAAGTATGCTTCACAAATGGATCCCTCAAAACTAGCTTTATTTCCAATCATCCTTTTAAGAGTTCCCAGATACCTTAATAGATAAAACGGATGGACTACTACATTAGAAAAGGAATGTATAGAATACTAGTCACAAGTTTGACATAGAGGATGTACATTTACCTTTCAAAAGGATACATCCATCGATATTGCACAAGTCCAGTTATTCTTGCTTCATATTGAAGGTGCACAGGTAGATGTTCCATTGAGTCAAAAAACCCAGGAGGAAATATACGTTCTAACTTGCACAAGATTTGTGGGATATCTCCCTCTAATCTCTCCATGTCATCCACTCGTAGAGTGGTTGAAGTAAGATCTTTAAAAAATAAGCTCAATTATGTAAGTGCCTGCCACACATTACTAGGAAGTAGTTCACGAAAAGCAATAGGCATTAGTTGTTGCATGAACACATGACAATCATGACTTTTCATGCCAAACATCCTTTTTGCATTTGTTTCTGGACATCTACCCAAATTCGAAATATACCCATCTGGAAACTTTAAGCCTTTCACCCAATTGAACAAGATCGATCTTGCTTCCTTATCTATTGTATATACAGCTTTCGGATATTTTCCACTACCGTCTTTTGCCAATTGAGGTCGATCACAATAGACTACCATATATTGACGTTATTGTGGATTGTCTTTGGTTTTGGCATCAAAATTAAGAACCGTGTTAAACACATTATCAAAGACATTTTTTTCAATATACATGACATCAAGATTATGTCGAATCATGTTGGAACTCCAATATGGCAAATCCCAAAAGATGCTTCTCTTTTTCAATCCACAAGACTTACATATTTTTTTGTTAACTTCTTCTGCATCTAACTCTGTTACTTTTCTTATGCCCAGGTCACAAATTTGATTCAATATCTTATTTCCTATCCTATAGGGTGGTGGTGATCTTTGGACAGTCTTGCCTTTAAGAAAGTTCTTACGATCTCTCCTAAATGGGTGATTTTGGTTGAGAAACATCCTATGACAATCAAACCAGGATGTTTTCCTACCATGTGTCAAACTGAATGATTGTGTTTCCTCCATACAATAGGGACATGCTAACTTACCCGCAGTACTCCATCCTAATAGCATAGAATATGCTGGAAAGTCACTGATTGTCCACATCAAAGCTGCCCTTAGTTGAAAGTTTTGCTTTTTTGAGATGTCAAATGCTTTCACACCTGTCTCCCACAACAGGGTCAATTCCTTTATTAAAGGCTACAAATAAACATCAATTTTATGTTTGGGATTATTTGGCCCTGGAACAATGATTGTTAAGAACATATAAGCCTCTTTCATACACATCCCTGGAGGTAAATTGTAAGGAGTAACAATCACTGGCCATGAAGAGTACTTACTCCCAGATTGACTAAATGGTTGGAAACCATCAGTACATAACCCCAATCTTATATTTCTTGGTTCAGCAGCAAAAAAAATGATGAGTTTCATTGAAGTGCTTCCAAGCCTCAGAATTTGATGGATGACGCATTACACCATCCTCTTTTGTATGCTCATGATGCCATCTCATGTCGGCAGCTGTAGCATGGGATGCATATAATCTTTGCAATCTAGGTATCAAAGGAAAATAATACATTTTCTTATAAGGGACCAATTTCCTCTTGTGAGAGCTGACACAACGCTTGTATCTCTCATGGCCACAGAATGTACAAGATGTAAGGTGTTCATCATCACCCCAATATAACATACATCCTAATTCACAACAATCAATCTTTTCAACCGGCAAACCCAAGCTACGCACTAGCTTCTTGGTCTGATAATAACTATCAAGAACTATGTTATCTTCAGGTAAAGCCTCTTTCAACAATTGCATCATTTGGTTATAACCTCTCTGTGAAATATTGTTCTCCATTTTAATATTTAACATTCGAGAGGCAACCGCAAGTTGAGAGAGAAGCACTGGGATATAATTTTTTATTAGCTGCTTGTAGCAAATCATATAATTTTTGAGACTCAGGATTAGGATCTTCGTCCATTGAAGGTTCACAAGGATGAGATGACTCAGGTTCAATATTGTTGAAAGATTGCCAACTTGATCCCTGGAGAAAGTTGGGACCAGAAGCATCTAAAACCATTTGCCGGTATGGGTTATCATATCCTAATTCAGGTTGAGCACTACCATGAATAACTTGACCTGAAGAAATCTCATTGATCACTTCTTTTTCCCCTTGATGCTTCCAAACAAAATAGTTATCAACAAATCCATACTTATAAAGGTGATGTTTAACAATTTCAACTTCCATGTATCTAAAGTTGTGACACTTTTTACATGGACATCTAACTTTGTCACCACTCATGCGATTCATTTGAGAACATGCATATTGGATAAATTTATCCACACCATCTATGAAACTAGAGTTTATAGCCCCTCGACCATCCAACCTCTCATACATCCAACTACGCTCTAGATTATTCATGTTCCTATTCATGTTTAAATAAACGAAATAGTTAGTAACAAGCACAAGTTGATTGAGGACTACTTTCAATAACAAGCACATCATTTGAGAACATGCATACTGGAAAGTCATTGATTCTCAGAAAACCAATTACAAAATAAAAAAGCAGTCATATATCATACAAGTGAAAAGGTCCATAAATCGTAAAACCAAAATCACTGCAGAAGTAGCTTCTAAGCTAGATTCAATATTACAGTAACATTATTTATCAGAAAAATGAACTAAACACAATTCTTGTCAAGTTCCTAACTCTATTGATAGAACTCACTTGCAATCTAATGCAAATGAGCATAGTAGTATTGCTGCAATTCATGTGAAGCAGAGCACACATCAGGAACCCAAAAGGTATAATGAGGAAATTATTCACAATAAATAACAGGAAAGCAATTTCAACAATCTCATGCACAATGATATGTATGCCACTCAATCTTATTTCTCGAAAGTTTCGAATGACATTAAGAAATGCACCCCCTCATCCAAAAAATAGAAATGTCCTGCAAAATTCCAACCCTCCCAATGACCACATTCAGCCTCCCCAAACCACCAAAACAACTCCCAAAAAGACCAAATACCAGCTCCTGCACCCTTTACTATTATTCAATCTTTTGCAGCAAAATTTTCTTATTGCAAATGGAAAACTACAAGCAACTATTAGGTAGCTGTGGGGGGGGGGGGAGAAAGAGAGATACCTTTAAGCGGAGAGAGTAAAGCGATAGTTAGTAGTCACAAACAATGAAAGCTAGCTGCAATAAGAAAAAAAAAATTAAGCAAATCAGTGTGCAATTTACTTTCACAAAAGCAAATAAAAGTAAATCACTGTAATGCTTCAATCCTAATCCCAATTTTTTAGAAAATCTTACTTCGAAAAAACCCTATTTTCAGAATACCCGAACTACTAAAATCACTATTTTCAGAACACCTCAAACTTACTTCGAGCTAAAGGAAATGGAAAGAGTTGAAAGTTATAAAACCCTATTTTTAGAATATTGACACTAATAAAACCTCTATTTTCAACACATCTCAATATTACTTCAAACTAAATGAAATGAAAAGAGTTGAGAGCTAAAAACTCTAATTTTTACAAACCCATCAAAGATAGAGAGATGATAGTTTGAGTGCTCACTTTTTAGATCGAAACGGAAGATTGAAGGAGATGATAAGAGTTAGAGAGCTTACTTTGAGATAAAGATTGAAGGAGATGAGAGTTTCAGCCATCAGAGAAGGAAAGTTGCATCAGAGAGCTTACATCGTCATTACTTTGAGAGATGAGAGTTTCTGGTGAAAATGGGAAAAGTGAGGTGAAAATTGAGAGTGAAGTGATTTAACTTAGACAAAACCATAATTTTGCAACAGCCTTAGTGACGGATTTTAATATCCATTGCTAGCAAAATTATATTTATTTAGATTTAATTCTAGCGACGGATTTTTCCGTCACTATATAAATTATATTTTATAAAAAATATATTTTTAAGTTTAGTGACGTTTTTCTGTCACTATTTCCATCGCGGAATATTAATTAAATTGGTCACACTTACTTGGTTGCCAAATTGGTAGCGAAAACTAGGGCGCCAAAATTTCACGCTCATTTTTAGCTACCAAACAAATATTTCGTCGCCGATCCATCGCTATATCATAACTCAAAAAATTATTTGCAATTCTTGCGACAAAATTCTATTCCGTTGCGAATCTGTCGTTATATAGTGACGAAATAAAATTCGTCGCTAAACACTGTTTTTTTAGTAGTGTTTGTTGCATGCTCTCTGAGAATGGCTTCCTCATAAATGATCCTCCACACACTGTATCAACAACAGGTTTAGTGACATAATTTAAGGACCTGTAAAATGCATGTGTTAGATATCTCTCAGTGAGACCATGGTTTGGGCATTTCTTCAGCTTTTGGCTGAATCTCCACCAAGTGTCATGCATCGCTTCTCCTGGTAGCTGCTTATGGGCACTGATCTCGTCTTTCATCTGCAGCTCTTTTGATTCCGGAAAGAATCGCTCCAAGAAAGCCTCCTTCAACTCAGTTCAAGTCCTGACTGAGTCAACCGTCATCTCATTCAACCAGTTGGTTACCTCTCCAGTAAGAGACAAAGGAAACAACCTCAACCTCATCGTTGTTTGGCTTACTCCAATAATCTCTTGCGATTTGCAAATCGCCACAAAGTTTATCAAATGTTGATTAGCATCATCACCAGCTGCACCCCTTAACATACCTTTCAGATTCAATAGTTTAATCATAGTGCTGGTGATTGTGAATTTAACACTTGGAGGTAGTGCAGGTAACACTATCGCTCCCGTGGCTACTGCTCCATCCAAGTCTAAGTCATCCTCCTCATACATCATGTGAGCTGGATGTTGTGCTCTACCCCTTGGATCTATTGGTTGGCAGTGGGGAGGAATGATTCCATCCACTGCTATGGTCTCGTCCACTACCCTAGGTTGATTGTTCACAGCATTCGGCTGAACACCTCTTCCGATGGTTTCAGCTTCCAATCCAAATCTCAATCTTTGTGCCTCAAGTTCTTATGTGTTCACCATTTTTTGAATTGTCTTCCTGAGTTCTGGGTCGTATGGGACTAATGGGGCTCCCTTACTTCTGGTATTTGGCATACACAGTCGAACTCACCTGAAAGAGACACAGACAAAGAACAAGACGTAAAATTAGGAAATCTAACTACACTTAGAATAAAAGCTAGTAAAACACTTCTGAAATGAAATTCCCTGGCAGCGGCGCCAAAATTTGATACGTCCAAACTTACACCTCAATTAAGAGATATAAACGGTCAAAGTCAATTTACAGAGCTCAACGTGAGTTTAGATTGATCCCACAGAGAATTTCTTTACAGAAATGATTTCACTGTCGCGTTTTACTCTAATGTTGTTATTATTTCCTAAATAAGCAATTGTAGAAAGTAAAATTGGGTTTAACATTAACGCTTTATTAACCAAAGTTGCAAACTAAAGTATAATTCAACAATTAACAAGATATCAGTTTCGAATTTTTTTCAATAATTAACTGAAACTAGGATTGTGTTCCCCATAACGTTGCATCTAACGTTCTTCCATAATTGAGTTTCAGGCAACTTACGTCTACAACTTACATGCGAGTTAACTATATCTGACACTTCTCAGTATACTCAGATAATTTTCACTCAAGTCCTCTCGATCCCAGAGTGTTACACGATTTACCCTCGCCTACAATGGTGTTAAGATTCTTTTCTCTCGAACTCCAACTTTGACTCCATTTAGTTAGATTAGTTTAGCTTTTTCCTAACTATCATTTTTCTTGAACAAATAACAGATACATGCTCATCCTAATGCGTGCACTCATCAGGAGACATGAATAACGAAAACTAAACTACAGTTTGTAACCACAAATTGCCTTTCACTCGTTTTACGAAATCACAATTAGAATTCCATCATGGGTCCCACAACCCCAGTTGTGGTGTTTAGCTACTCATAATTTCACGTAAATGTTCAGAAATATAGAATGAAAACATGTTATAAAGTACTTATGAGAATAAGCAATCAACAACCACTTTGATATTTCAAGATTCCAAAATCGAAATCAAACTTTATATCAAATCCAAAGTCGAAACCAAAAGCTATGAATACTGGAAACTTGTTCGTCGTTCAATGAAAGATAAGATAAAACATAAAAATGACCTAATTAATTTAAAATAGCGTTTTAAAAAGAGTCCTACTCGAAGTAGGACTGAAATGTCGGGCCCTTCACGCCCACTTCTACGGCCCGTCAAGGGATTCACGGTCCGTGAATCCCTTCGTGGTCTTCCCTTGAACTCCCCAAAATTTGGTCTTCAATACTTGTTCACTGGAAATTGCATCACGGACAACAAGATGGACCGTTAAAGAGACCACGGTCCATCTGGGTATCCGTGGTCTTCACTTGGACTTTCCCAAAGTTGGGTCTTCAATGTCATCACACTGGAGAGGGTACTACGAACTGCACCACGGACCGTCATAGGGACCACGACCCATGAAGGAGTCTGTGATTTTTACTTGGCCACTTCTCATTTTCCACTCTTTTATTCCTGAATACTGGTTCAACTTCACGACCACGACCATGGGTCGTTGTGATGACCATGGTCTGTGAGGTTGGCCGTGGTCTTCACTTTGTCCAACCTAATTTCAACTCCTCTAAGCTTGCATACTGGAAATGCTTCACGAGTTGCACCACGGTTTGTGATAAGGACTACGACCCGTCTTCGTGCTCGTGGTATTCCCTTGATCACCATCAACTTCTGCTTCTTTCTCCATTTTTCCACACAAGCAAGACTTTGTCTACACATTCAACAAACACATCAAATCATACAAAAACACAGTCAATTCTAGTATTAATCCTTAGTTTTCAAGCATCAAATGTGTAACGATTTCGCAGCACATCAGTGTTTTTATGTCTTTTTCTTGATTCTTATATTTTTCAGACATTTACGAATTAAATTTTTTTATATTTTCCAGGAAATCAAGAAAAAATGTGAAATTTTGATTATTTATTCGTATCGATATTCTAAGAAGAATGGCGCAATTCGGGAATTTTTTGAGGTGTTTTTATGTCATTATCTTGATTTTTATCTTTTTCAGACGTTTATGAATTAAAATTTTTGATATTTTTCAAGCAGTCACGAAATAATGTTACATTTTGATATCTTATTCGTATCAATATTCTAGGTGACCAGTGCGATTCGGGAATTTTTTGAGGTATTTTTATGTCTTTTTCTTGATTTTTATATTTTTAGGACGTTAACGAATTAAAATTTTGATATTTTTCGGGCAGTCATGAAAAAAAGAGAAATTTTGATATTTTATTCGTATTGATATTCGAAGGTGTCTGGTGCTATTCAGAAATTACTTGAGGCGTTTTTATGTCTTTTTCTTGATTTTTATATTTTTTGAATGTTTACGAATTAAATTTTTTGATATTTTTCAAGGAGCCACGAAAAAATGTGAAATTTTGACATTTTACCTGTATTGATATTCTAAGGTGACTGGTGCGATTTGGGAATTTTTTGAGGTGTTTTAATGTCTTTTTCTTGATTTTTATATTTTTCGGACATTTATAAATTAAAATTTTTGATATTTTTCAGGCAGTCACGAAAAAATGTGAAATTTTGATATTTTATTCGTATGGATATTCTAAGGTGACTGGTGCGATTCAGGAATTTTTTGAGGTATTTTTATGTCTCTATCTTGATTTTGATATTTTTTGGACGTTTACGAATTAAAATTTATGATATTGTTTGAGCAGTCACGAAAAAATGTGAAATTTTGATATTTTATTCGTATCGATATTCTAAAGTGACTAGTGCGATTCAGGAATTTTTTGAGGTGGTTTAATGTCTTTTTCACGATTTTATATTTTTCGGACGTTTACGAATTAAAATTATGATATTTTTTGGAAAATAACGAAAAAATGTGAATTTTTGATATTTTATTCGTATCAATATTCTAAGGTGACTGTTGCGATTCGGGATTTTTTGATGTGTTTTTATGTCTTTTTCATGATTTTTATATTTTTCGGACGTTTACGAATTAAAAATTTTGATATTTTTTAGGGAGTCACAAAAAATATGAAATTTTGGTATTTTATTTGTATCGATATTCTAAGGTGATAGGTGCAATTCGGTAAATTTTTGAGGTGTTTTTATGTCTTTTTCTTGATTTTTATATTTTTTTCAGACGTTTACGAATTAAATTTTTTGATGTTTTTCAGGCAGTCACAAAAAAATATGAAATTTTGATATTTTATTCGTATTGATATTCTAAGGTGTTTAGTGCGATTCAAGAATTTTTTGAGGTGTTTTTATGTTGTTTTCTTAATTTTTATATTCTTTGGACATTTACGAATAAAATGTTTGATATTGTTTTGGTAGTAAGAAAAAAATGTTAAATTTTGATATTTTTTTCATATTGTTATTCTAAGGTGACTAGTACGATTCAGGATTTTTTAGAGGTTTTTATGTCTTTTTCTTAATTCTTATATTTTTCGAACGTTTATGAACTAAATTTTTTGATATTTTCCGAGCAGTCACAAAAAATATTCGAAATTTTGATATTCTATTCGTATCGATATTCTAAAGTGACTGATGCGATTCAGGAATTTTTTAGGTGTTTTTATGTCTTTTTCTTTAATTTTATATTTTTCGGGCAGTCACGAAAAAATGTGAAATTTTGATATTTTTGTTGTCTCAATATTCTAGGGTGACTGGTGCAATTTGGGAATTTTTTGAGGTGTTTTTATGTCTTTTTCTTGATTTATACATTTTTCAGACGTTTACGAATTAAAATATTTGATATTTTTTGGACAGTCATGAAAAAATGTAAAATTTTGATATCTCATTCGTATCGATATTCTAAGGTTACTGGTGCGATTCTAGAATTTTTTGAGTGTTTTCTTTATCTTGCTTTTTATATATTTCATACGTTAACGAATTAAGATTTTTGATATTTTCCGAGCAATCATTAAAAAAATTGTAATTTTGATATTTTATTCGTATCGATATTCTAAGGTGAATTGTGTGATTTGGGAATTTTTTGTGGTGTTTTATGTCTTTATCTTGATTTATATATTTTTGGACGTTTACGAATCTAAATTTTTGATATTTTTCAAACAGTCACAAAAAAATGTGAAAATTTGATATTTTATTCGGATGATATTCTAAGGTGGAAGGTGTAATTCGGAAATTTTTTGAGGTGTTTTTCTGTCATTTTCTTTATTTTTATATTTTTCGGACGTTTACGAATTAAAATTTTTGATATTTTTCAGGCAGGCACGAAAAAAATGTGAAATTTTGGTATTTTATTCGAATAGATATTTAAGGTTACAGGTGCGATTCGGGAATTTTGTGAGGTGTTTTTATATTTTTCTTGATTTTTATATTTTTTGGACATTTACGAATTAAAATTTTTAATATTTTTTGGGCAATAAAAAAAAAAGTGAAATATTGATATCTTATTTGTATCGATATTCTAAGGTGACTGGTGAGATTCACGAATTTTTTGAGGTGTGTTTATGTCTTTTTCTAGATTTTTATATTTTTCAGGCAGTCACGAAACAATGTGAAATTTTGATATTTTATTCATATCGATATTCTAAGATGTCTGGTGCAATTCAAGAATTTTTTCATGCATTTTTATGTTTTTTTCTTGATTTTTATATTTTTTGGACGTGTACGAATTAAATTTTTTGATATTTTTCGGGCAGTCACGTAAAAAAATGTGAAATTTTGATATTTTATTCTTATCAATATTCTAAGGTGACAGGTGCGATTCTGGAATTTTTTCAGGTGTTTTTATGTCTTTCTATTGATTTTTATATTTTTTGAAAGTTTACGAATAATAATTTTTGATATTTTTTGGGAAGTAAAGAAAAAATGTGAAGTTTTGATATTCTATTCATATCGATATTCTAAAGTGACTGGTGCAATCCTTGAATTTTTTGAGGTGTTTTTATGTCTTTTTCTTGATTGTTAGATTTTTCGAACGTTCACGAATTAAAATTATGATATTTTTAGGGCAATCACAAAAAAAGTGAAATTTTGATTTTTAATTCGTATTGCTATTCTAAGGTGATAGGTGCGATCCGAGAATTTTTTGAGGTGTTTTTATGTCTTTTTCTTGATTTTTATATTTTCTGATGTTTACGAATAAATATTTTTGATATTTTTCGAGGAGTCACGAAAAAATGTGAAATTTAGGTATTTTATTTGTATCGATACTCTAAGGTGATAGGTGCGATTCGGGAATTTTTTGAGGTGTTTTTATGTCTTTTTCTTGATTTTTATATTTTTTAGACGTTTACAAATTAATTTTTTTATATTTTTCGGATAGTCACGAAAATATGTGAATTTTTTTTTATGTGTATCGATATTCTAAGGTGACTAGAACGATTCGGGAATTTTTAGAGCTGTTTTTATGTCTTTTTCTTGATTTTTATATTTTTTGGACGTTTAGGAACTAAAATTCTTGATATTTTTCAGGCATTCACAAAAATGTGAAATTTTGATATTTTATTCGTATGGATTTTTCTAAGGTGACAAGTGCAATTCAGGATTTTATTGAGCTGTTTTTATGTCTTTTTCTTGATTTTTAGATTTTTCAGACATTCAAGAATTAAAATTATGATATTTTCCGGGTAGTTACGAATTTTTTTTAAAATTTTGATATTTTATTCGTATCGATATTCTAAGGTGACAGGTGCGATTCTTGAATTTTTTGAGGTGTTTTTATGTCTTTCTGTTGATTTTTATACTTTTCGGAAGTTTAAGAATTAAAAATTTTGATATAGTCACGAATAAATGTGAAGTTTTGATATTTTATTCATATCGATATTCAAAGGTGACTGGTGCAATTCGAAAAAATTTTGAGGTGTTTTTATCTCTTTATCTTGATTTTTAGATTTTTCGGGCAGTCACGAAAAACTGTGAAATTTTGATATTTTATTCGTATCAATATTCTAAGGTGACAGGTGTGATTCGAGAATTTTGTTTAGGTGTTTTTATGTCTCTTTCTTGATTTTTATATTTTTAAGACTTTTACGAATTAATTTTTTTATATTTTTCGAACACTCACGAAAAAATGTGAAATTTTTCGGACGTATACGAATAAATATTTTTGATATTTTTTAGGAATCACGAAAAAATGTGAAATTTTGGTATTTTATTCGTATCGATATTCTAAGGTGATAGTTGCGATTCGGGAATTTTTTGAGGTATTTTTATGTCTCTTTCTTGATTTTTATATTTTTAAGACTTTTACGAATTAATTTTTTTATATTTTTCGAACACTCACGAAAAAATGTGAAATTTTTATGTTTTATTCGTATCAATATTCTAAGGTGACTGGTGCGATTCGGGAATATTTTGAGGTGTTTTTATATATTTTTCTTGATTTCTATATTTTTCAGACATTTACGAATTAAAATTTTTGATATTTTTCAGGCAGTCACGAAAAAATGTGAAATTTTGATGTTTTATTAATATGGATATTCTATGGTGACAAGTGCGTTTCAGGATTTTTTTGAGGTGTTTATATCTTTTTCTTGATTTTTCTATTTTTCGGATGTTTACGAATTAAAATTTTTGATATATTTCGGACGGTCACGAAAAAAATTGAAATTTTGATATTTTATTTGTATTGATATTCTAAGATGTATGGTGTGATTCAGGAATTTTGGAGGTTTTTTTATGTCTCTTTCTTGATTTTTATATTTTTCGAATGTTTACGGATTAAAAGTTTTATATTTTTTAGGCAGTCACGAAAAAATGTGAAATTTTGATATTTTATTCGTATCGATATTCTAAGGTGACAGGTGCGATTCACAAATTTTTGAGGTGTTTTTATGTCTTTTTCTTGATTTTTATATTTTTCAGACGTTTACAAACTAAATTTTTTGATATTTTCCAGGCTGTCAAGAAAAATTAAGAAAAGGCGTCACGATGAGATTACACAGGGGAAGTCTTAGTACCCGCTAGTGTGTCATTTTATTGATGGTTGTACTGAATTGGTGTTTTGTTCCTCAGGCACAATGGGTCCCAGAAGAAAGAATGCTAACAAACATGCCCCCATCACCGCTTCGCAATCAGAGGGACATGAAGACTCCGAAGCGAGTGGGTTTGAGGTGCAAATAAATGTCACACCTAAAGATCACTCGCCTCGTGCTACTAGATCACTGACTAGAAGAACTATTCTCCAGGAATCTCCTCCTCAGACTGAAGAGGGAGGTAGTAGTTCTAATAACGGGGAAAACTCGGGAAGTCAATGTGATACTGCTGTTGGCAGCCAATCTGCGGATGAATCGGGGGGTTAGTGCTTAATTTGAAAGCGGTTCTCAGGGCGACACAAGTACCTCTCCACTTGTGGCTACCACAGAAGCTGAAACTGGAGTACGAGAGGAAGCAGTTAATAGAGAGGATAAGGAGGAAATCGCCGATGATGATACCATGGTGATGCATGTGAACGCTCAGGAACCTAACCCTTCATTGAGACCACAACTGATTGCTTGTTATTGCTCCATGTGGACTATCAACCGGTCTAAAGAGTTCTTCGACAATGGTATTGTGAACAAAACTGGGGGCTTCAAGAATCGAGCAATCATGCCTAAGACTAGGGTGGTGGTAGTTGATATCAAAGCATTCTCGAACATCTATCGGATATTTCAGCTCTATCAGTTCGACTGGATGGACAATGCACCTGGCGAATACTCTAGTCACATAACCAGAGAATTTTATTCCTCTTATGCAGCTACATTGATGAATTTTGTTACGGATACAAAGACTACGAAACATGGACAGAAAGACATGGCTATTACCTAGGGTCCACTCAACTAAATCATAGTTAGGGGCAAATCAATAGATATTTCTGAGGCTTCGATTAACAGAATGTTGTACAGCCAGGAATACTCTGTACCAACTTCAGTTGGCCTTTTCGAGGGCAAACATCATGAGGTCACCAGTGATGCTACAATGGAAGATCAGATTTCTCGAGAAAGAGTTTTACGCTGGATTGCGAAGCAGATTGCTATAGATGGGGAGAATGCAGTTTGGGTCACCACAACTCTAACACTCATCACTAAAGCTTCGCTGTCTTTTCTAGCCAAGGTTTGGTGGGCTGTTGTCCTAGCACAATTGCGACCGACAGCTAATGATAACACTTTGTCACCTCCCTGGCCTCGTTGGTAGCCAGTCTTATGGTGGGTTACCCGGTCAATGCGAGATGGATAATAGCAATCGAGATGAGAGACATGGCGCTAAATGAAAGAGCTGCACTTCCTTTTCCCTGTCTGATAGGGAAATTATGTCGAGGAGCGAGCATTCCTCCGAACAGCCTGGTTGACATATGGGGTGAAGCATTCAAACTAACCCAGGTTTCTAAAATCAAGGATGTCGCAAACCAACTCTTTGGCGCGAAGTCTGCCGCTGTGAGTACTGTAGCTGTTGTTCCACATGTCTCACTTGACATCCCACATGCAAATAGAGGTCCAGAACATGGAGAGTCATCACAGCCGTCCATAGAGGCACCACCACCTCCAGCTTCAGCCTCCCAGACTCCAGGTACCTTTGTCACTATCCCCAGGCTTTTTCTTGAGAAATTGGTTGCAGATCAGCGCCAAACCAGGACATTGATAGACCAGATTGTGCTCCGGATGCCCCAGCTGATAGAGACAAAGGTATTAGCTAGGAAAAGGAGATCAAAGATGAGATGCGGATGAAGCTATGGATCTTAAAGGATAGAATGGATGGTTTGGAGAACCTTATTCAGGATCGCTTCCAGGCTGTCGGGTCAGCAGATACTGAAGAGTTCAGAGCCCGGTTAGCCAACATGCGCACTCAAATTGCTAAGCTGGCTGAAAAGCCATTACAGGTGCCCACTTTGGTCCTGCCAGAGTCGTTGATGCAAATGTTAAATCAAGCACCCTCCATTCAATCACACGATGATCTTTGGGGAGAACCCCCCACGAGTAAATCTGACAAGAGAAAACACAAAGCTGGAGAACTTTTTGAGGAGACCCCTACTGACCCATCCAGAGAGGCAAGAAGGCAAGAAAAGAGAGCTCGTAGAGCATCAAAGAGGGAAGCTCGGGAAAAAGAATCCCTTGAACAGCAGCAACGAGATGCAACCTTAGTTGGAGCTTCTGGTAGTGGCGCACCTGCTTCGACTAATGAGGACCAAACTGATCATGTCCTGAGTTCTTAGAGTGCACCTATTGATAAGGGTGCCAATGTTGATCCGACGACCGGTGCCTAGAGTGCCGTAGGTATGACCCCTCATCATAGACTGTGTATTTTATTGCTCTGTATTGACTTTGAGGGCAAAGTCCTTTTTATTGAGGGAGGGGGTGGTCAGCAGCAACCTGCCATAGCTATTAGAAAAAATGGAGGTTGTTTCTGTGTATTATTGTTTTGGTTGTTTTATGTGTTGATCTGTGTAGCAGCTAATCTGTGAAAATTGAGAACTTGCATCTGAGTTTGACTGTTAGGATCTCTAGATGACATCTTAGATACTGATATGTTGAACATGGCTAATCTGACAAATTAATTGGTGAACCAAGAAACTAACAAAATGCAATCATGTGTAGTGTGTGGGTAAGTTTTGATTGAAGTCTAACACTAGGAGCAGAAACTAGAACTTGCCTAAGTAGTCTTGCTTGAATCTGAGAATAATCGGATAGGAAATGATCAGTAGGCCAGTTTTGTTAAACCAATAAAAAGCCAAAAATAAAAGAACCGAATGAAAAGCTTATCACTTGAACCAAATTTAAGCCTTAAATCAGTCTTTGTTCTTACCCAACATATATCATATCCTTGGTTCTCCAAAGGTACGATATCACTACTCAGGCCAAAAGCCTAAGTTAAGTGTGATTGCAACCCGAACAGAAAGAAGAATGGAAAAAGAAGGTTCGACCAGTGAGCTAAGTGCATATCAAAATTGCTTATAAAAAAAGGAGAAAAGAATATCAAAAGAAGAAAAAAAAAGAAAATAATAATAATAACAATAGCTACTGGATCGGGCTGAAATAAGAAAAAAAGGGAATCACTCAGAAAAAAGTATGTGAAAACGACATTTTTGGAAAACCAAGGGATTAGTCACTCAAAAAACCAAATATCCATTCCCTAACCCCGAGCCTATGTTACAACCAACAAAGTCCTACGTGATCCTATTCCGGGTGTTTGAAAGGTAAAGCGTAGAAAGCAAGGGCAAGCTATGGTAGTTTGTTGTTAGTGTTAGAAATTCATTAAGAGCTTGAGTGTAGTACTCAGTCCCTACCAGTATGAGCGAGGGACCTCTTTGGTGTGAGGACACAATGGTTGCATTTGAAAGTAGATTGTGTGAGCTAAATTTGCAGGTATAAGCACGATTGATTGAAAGTAATGAGATGTCATGTATTGATCCTTACATGTTAGATTCAGAGGTTTGGGATACAAATTGTGCTTGAAATAGTTGTTGTGTAGTGTCATTAGTCTGTAAATGATGTGAGGATTGATTGTATTTGTTTTGCTCATCACTTGAGGACAAGTAATGGTTCTAAGTTGAGGGTGTTGATGTGCCGTGAAATCATGGCACATTTGACGCTTAAGAACTATGAACTAACACTGGAATTAAGTGAAATTTTATACTATTTGATAGGTTTGTTGAATGTGTAGGCAAAAATCTGGTTGATATAGAAAATGGAAAAGAAGCTGCAAAATGATGATGATTCGAAGTAAAGTTCACGGTCAACTTCACGGACCGTGACCTCCATTACGGTCCGTGGTTGAGCTCGTGAAAGTGAAGCAGTGCTGGCCTTGAGAAGATGAAGAGGAGTAAGAACCAAGTGACAACCACAGAGGGTTCCACGGGCCGTAGCTCTTACCACGGATCGTGATACCTACCGTGGAGTTGAACCAGTGTGAAAGCAAGGAAGAGTTGGAAGAATGTTGGAATCAAGTGAAGACCACGGACACCATGACGGGCCGTGGTCCTCACTACGAACCGTGGTGCAGTTCGTAGTCCTTGTTCCAGTGGGTATCATTGAAGACCCAAACTTTGGGAAGTCCAAGGGAAGACTACGGAGTGCTTCACGGACCGTAAAGCCCTTGACGGGTCGTGGTAGTGGCCGTGAAAATGCCCGACAATTCAATCCTAGTTCGATTAGGACTCACTTTTAACATTCTATTTTTGAACTACTTTAGGTCGTTTTTGAATCATTATTGAGCATCTTACGTTTTACGACTAAGAACACAGTATTACTTTTAGCTTTAGATTTTGGATTCGGATTATTGTTATTATTTTGAAGATTGGATTTCGGTCATCAGATTATCAAGTGGTTGTTGATTTACCAATCATTTTCGTAAGTATTTCTTAACATGTTTTCATTCCCCATTACTGATTCTTTGCGTGAAACCATGAGTGGCTAAATACCACGACTGGGTGTGTGGGATCTATGACCATATTCTAGTTGCGATTCCGTAAAACGTGTAAAAGGCAGTCTTTGTTTACAACTTGTAGTTTACAGCTTTCGTTATCATTTTAGTCTATTGAGTGCATGCTTTAGACAAGCCTGTATCTGGTGTTTGTTCGAGAGAAAAGCACCAGTTAGGAAAAAGCTAAACTAAGTTAATGAATTGGAGTTAAAGTTGGAGTTCGAGAGAAGAGATCTTTAACACCATATCAGATTAAGCGAAGTCCAGTATTGATAACACTTTAAGTTTGAGAGAATTAGAGTGAATATTATCTGATTAGGCTAAGAAGCGTTAGATTAATTCAACTCGCAAAGGTTCTGTAAACATTGATTTACCTGACACTCAAATTATGGGAGAGCATTATAATTGATGTCATAGTGAACACAAAACCTGGTTTCTTTAAATTAACTGAATAAACTTACAATGAAATCGTCTGTTAAATGTGTATCTAAGTTTTGACTGCAAATGTTGGTAAAAAAAATACATTTCAATCAAACCCAATTTACTTTCCGTGTTATTTGTTTAGGAAATAGTAACGACAATTGAGTAAACGCGACAGTGAAACTTTATCTGTAAAGAAATTCTCTGTGGGATCGACCTCAACTCTAGTTGAGTTCTGCAAATTGACAACGATTGTTCACACTTCTTCTTTGTAGTGTAAGTTTGGACGTATCAGATATTCTAAGGTGTCTGGTGCGATTCAGGAATTTTTTGAGGTGTTTTAATGTTTTTTTCTTGATATTTATATTTTTTGGACATTTACGAATTAAATTTTTTGATATTTTTCGGGCAGTCACGAAAAAAATGTAAAATTTGGATATTTTATTCGTGTTGATATTCTAAGGTGACAGGTGCTATTCTCAAATTTTTTGAGGTGTTTTTATGTCTTTCTCTTGATTTTTATATTTTTCGGAAGTTTACTAATTAAAATTTTTAATATTTTTCGGGCAGTCACAAAAAAATGTGAAGTTTTGATATTTTATTTATATCGATATTCTAAGGTGACTGGTGCAATTCGTGAATTTTTTGAGGTATTTTTATGTCTTTTTCTTCATTTTTAGATTTTTTGAACGTTCACGAATTAAAATTATGATATTTTTTGGGGAGTCACGAAAAAATGTGAAATTTTGATATTTTATTCATATTGATATTCTAAGGTGATAGGTGGGATTCGGGAATTTTTTGAGGTGTTTTTTTATGTCTTTTACTTGATTTTTATATTTTTTAGATGTTTAGGAATAAATTTTTTTGATAATTTTCGGGAAGTCACAAAAAAAATGTGAAATTTTGATAATTTATTCGTATCGATATTCTAAGGTGATAGGTGCGAGTCGGGAATTTTTGAGGTGTTTTTATGTCCTTTTCTTGATTTTTATATTTTTTAGACGTTTACAAATTAAATTGTTTTATATTTTTTGAACAGTCACGAAAAAATGTGAATTGTTTTTTATTCGTATCGATATTCTAATGTGACTAGTGTGATTCAGAATTTGTTTGAGGTGTTTTTATGTCATCTTCTTTATTTTTAGATTTTTCGGACGTTAAAAAAATAAAATTATGTTATTTTTCGGGCAGTCACGAAAAACTGTAAAATTTTGATATTTTATTCGTATTGATATTCTAAGGTGACTGGTGAGATTCGGGAATTTTATATATTTTTCGGACGTTTATGAATTAAAAATTTTGATATTTTATTCATATGGATATTCTAAGGTGACAAGTGTGTTTCAAGATTTTTTTGAGGTGTTTTTATGTTTTTTTCTTGATTTTTATATTTTTCGGACGTTGACGAATTAAAATTTTTGATATATTTCGGACGGTCACGAAAAATTGTGAAATTTTGACATTTTATATGTATCGATATTCTAAGATGTCTGGTGCGATTTAAGAATTTTTGAGGTATTTTCATGTCTCTTTCTTGATTTTTATATTTTTTGGACGTTTACAAATTAAAAGTTTTGATATTTTTTAGGTAGTCACGAAAAATGTGAAATTTTGATATTTTATTCATATAGATATTCTAAGTTGACAGGTGCGATTCGGAAATTTTTGAGGTGTTTTTATCTCTTTTTCTTGATTTTTATATTTTTCAGACGTTTACGAATTAAATTTTTTGATATTATTTGGGCAGTCACGAAAAAATATTCTAATGTGATTGGTGCGATTCGAGAATTTTTTGAGGTGTTTTTATGTCTATTACTTGATTTTTATATTTTTCGAACATTTACGAATTAAAACTTTTGACATTTTTTGAACAGTCACGAAAAAATGTGAAATTTTGATATTTTACTCGTATCGATATTCTAAGGTAGCAGGTGCAATTCGGGAAATTTTTGAGGTATTTTTATGTCTTTTTCTTTATTTTTATATTTTTCAGATATTAACGAATTAAAACTTTTGATATTTTTCGGGCAGTCACGAAAAAATATGAAATTTTGATATTTTATTTGTATCAATATTCTAAGGAGATTTGTGCGATTCAGGAATTTTTTGTGGTGTTTTTATATCTTTTTCTTGATTTTTCTATTTTTCAGACGTTGACGAATTAAAATTTTTGATATTTTTCGTGCAGTCACAATAAAATGTAAAATTTTGGTATTTTTTTCGCCTCGATATTCTAAGGTGACTAGTGCAATTCGGGAAATTTTGGAGGTGTTTTTATGTCGTTTTCTTGATTTTATATTTTTTTTAGATGTTTATGAATTAAAATTTTTGATATTTTTCGGACAGTCACGGAAAAATGTAAAATTTTGATATTCTATTCGTACCGATATTCTAAGCTTACTAGTGCAATTCGGGAATTGTTTGAGGTGTTTTTATGTCTTTATCTTGATTTTGTATTTTTTGGACGTTTACGAATTAAAATTTTTGATATTTTTCAAGCAGTCATGAAAAATATGAAATTTTGATATTTTGTTTGAATCGATATTCTAAGGTGACAAGTGCGATTCGAAAATTTTTTGAGGTGTTTTTTTATTTTTCTTAATTTTTATATTTTTAAGATGTTTACGAATAAAAAATTTTAATATTTTTCGGGCTATCACAAAAAATGTGAAATATTGATATCTTATTCGTTTCGATATTCTACAGTGACTGGTGCGATTCGGAAGTTTTTAGAGGTATTTTTTTTGTCTTTTTCTAGATTTTTATATTTTTTGGATGTGTATGAATTAAAATTTTTGATATTTTTCGGACAGTCACAATAAAATGTGATTTTATTGATATTTTACTCATATCGATATTCTAAGGTGTCTGGTGTGATTCAAGAATTTTTTGAGGTGTTTTAATATTTTTTCTTGATTTTTATATTTTTACGGACATTTACGAATTAAATTTTTTGATATTGTCTGGGCAGTCACGAAAAAAATATGAAATTTTGATTTTTTATTTGATTCGATATTCGAAGGTGACAAGTTCGATTCTGGAATTTTTTGAGGTGTTTTTATATCTTTCTCTTGATTTTTATATTTTATGGAAGTTTACTAATTAAAATTTTTGATATTTTTCGGATAATCACGAAAAAATGTGAAGGTTTTATATTTTATTTATATCGATATTCTAAGGTGACTGGTACAATTCGTGAATTTTTTGAGGTGTTTTTATGTTGATTTTTAGATGTTTGGAACGTTCACGAATTAAAATTATGATATTTTTTGGGCAGTCACGAAAAAATGTGAAATTTTGATATTTTATTCGTAAGAATATTCTAAGGTGATGGGTGGGATTCGGAAATTTTTTGAGGTGTTTTTATTTCTTTTTCTTGATTTTTATATTTTTCAGACGATTACGAATAATTTTTTTTGATATATTTCGTGAAGTCACAAAAAAATGTAAAATTTTGGTATTTTATTTGTATCGATATTCAAAGATGATAGGTGCGATTCAAGAATTTTTTGAGGTGTTTTTACGTCATTTTGTAGATTTTTATATTTTTCGGACGTTTACAAATTATTATTTTCGGCTTGATTTTTAAGGTTACTGGTGCAATTCAGGATATTTTGGATGTGTTTTTATGTCTTTTTCTTGATTTCTATATTTTTTTCAGACATTTACGAATTAAATTTTTGATATTTTTCGGATAATCACGGAAAAATATAAAATTTTGACATCCTATTCGTATCGATATTCTAAGGTTACTGGTTCGATTCGGGAATTTTTTGAGGTGTTTTTATGTCTCTATCTTGATTTTATATTTTTGGTCGTTTACGAATTAAAATTTTTGAGATTGTTCGAACAGTCACAAAAAAAAGTGAAATTTTGGTATTTTATTCGGATCGCTATTCTAAGGTGGCATGTGTTATTCGGGAATTTTTGAGGTGATTATATTTTTTTTTCTTTACTTTTATATTTTTCGAAAGTTTACGAATTAAAATATTAGATAATTTTTAGGCAGTCACGAAAAATGTGAAAATTTTATTTTGAATCGATATTCTAAGGTGACAGGTGCAATTAGGGAATTTTTTGAGGTGTTTTTTAATCTTTCTTAATTTTTATATTTTTCGGACATTTAACAATTAAAATTTTTAATATTTTTCGTCAATCTCAAAAAATCTGATATATTGATATTTTTTTCGTATCGATATTCTATGGTGACTTGTGCGATTAATAAATTTTTTGAGGTGTTTTTATTTCTTTTTCTAGATTTTTATATTTTTCGGATGTTTATAAATTAAAATTTTTGATATTTTTCGGACAATCACAAAAAAATGTGAAATTTTGGTATTTCATTCATATCGATATTATAAGGTGTCAGGTGCGATTCAGGAATTTTTTGAGGTGTTTTGATGTTTTTCCTTTATTTTTATATTTTTCGGACGTTTACGAATTAAATTTTTGATATTTTCCGAACATTCACGAAAAAAATGAGAAATTTAGATATTTTATTCGTATCGATATTCTAAGGTGACATGTGCGATTCTGGAATTTTTTGAGGTGTTTTTATGTCTTTCTCTTGATTTTTATATTTTTCGGAGGCTTACTAATTAAATTTTTTGATAATTTTCGGGCAGTCACGAAAAAATGTGAAGTTTTGATATTCTATTTATATCGATATTCTAAGGTGACTGGTGTAATTCGTGAATTTTTTGAGGCGTTTTTATGTCTTTTTCTTGATTTTTATATTTTTTAAACTTTCACGAATTAAAATTAAGATATTTTTCAGGCAGTCAAGAAAAAATGTGAAATTTTGACATTTTATTTGTATTGATATTCTAAGGTGATAGGTGGGATTCGGGAATTTTTTGAGATGTTTTTATGTCTTTTTCTTGATTTTTGAGAATATTCGTATCGATATTCTAAGGTTATAGGTGCGATTTGAGCTTTTTTAGGTGTTTTTATGTCTTTTTCTTGATTTTTATATTTTTCTGATGTTTACAAATTAGGTTTTTTTATATTTTTCGGACAGTCACGAAAAAATCTGAATTTTTTTTATTCGTATCGATATCCTAAGGTGACTAGTGCGATTCAAGAATTTTTTGAGGTGTTTTTATGTCTTTTTTTTATTTTTAGATTTTTCGGACATTCAAGAATTAAAATTATGATATTTTCCGAGCAGTCATGAAAAACTGTAAAATTTTGATATTTTATTCGTATTGATATTCGAAAGTAACTGGTGCGATTCGGGGATTTTTTGAGGTGTTTTTATGTCTTTATCTTGATTTTATATTTTTCTGACATTTACAAATTTAAAATTTTTTCGGACAGTTACGAAAAATGTGAATTTTTTTTATTCGTATCGATATTCTAATGTGACTAGTGCGATTTAGGAATTTTTAGAGGTGTTTTTATGTCTTTTTCTTGATCTTTATATTTTTCAGACGTTTACGAATAAATTTCTTTCATATTTTCCAGGCTGTCACGAAAAAATGTAAAATTTTGATATTTTATTCGTATAGATATTCTAAGTTGACAAGTACGTTTCGTAATTTTTTTGAGGTGTTTTTTTATGTCTTTTTCTTGATTTTTAGATTTTTCAGACGTTCAAGAATTAAATTTATGATATTTTCCAGGAAGTCGCGAAAAAAATGTGAAATTTTGATATTTTATTCGTACCGATATTCTAAGGTGACAAGTGCGATTCTGGAATTTTTTGAGGTGATTTAATGTCTTTCTCTTGATTTTTATATTTTTCGAAAGTTTACGAATTAAATTTTTTGATATTTTTCGGGCATTTACGAAAAAGTGTGAAGTTTTCTTATTTTATTCATATCAATATTCTAAGTTAACAGGTGAAATTCATGAATTTTTTGAGGTGTTTTTATGTCTTTTTCTTATTTTTAGATTTTTCGGACGTTCCCGAATAAAAATTACGATATTTTTCGAGCATTCACGAAATACTGTGAAATTTGGGTATTTTATTCGTATTGATACTCTCAGGGGATACATGCGATTCGGGAATTTTTTGGGGAGTTGTTATGTCTTTTCCTTGATTTTAATATTTTTTAGACGTTTACAAATTAAATTATTTTATATTTTTTGGACAGTCAAGAAAAAATGTAAGAATTTTATTTTTTATTAGTATCGATATTCTAAGGTGACTAGTATAATTCAGTAATTTTTAGAGGTGTTTTTATGTCTTTTTCTTGATATTTATATTTTTCGGACGTTTAAGAATTAAAATTTTTGATATTTTTCAGGCATTCACGAAAAAATATGAAATTTTGATATTTTATTCGTATGGATATTCTAAGGTGACAAGTGCGATTCAGGATTTTTTTGAGGTGTTTTTATGAGTTTTTCATGATTTTTATATTTTTCAGACGTTTAAATATTAAATTATATTATATTTTTCGCACAGTCAAGAAAAAATGTGAAATTTTTATTTATTATTCGTATCAATATTCTAAGGTAACTAGTGTGATTCAGTAATTTTTAGAGGTGTTTTCATGTCTTTTTCTTGATATTTATATTTTTCAGACGTTTACGAATTAAAATATTTGATATTTTTCAGGCATTCACGAAAAAATGTGAAATCTTGATATTTTATTCGTATGGATATTATAAGGCGACAAGTGCGATTCAGGATTTTTTGAGGTGTTTTTATATTTTTTTCTTATTTTTAGATTTTTTGAACGTTCAAGATTTAAAATTATTATATTTTCCGAATAGTTACGAAAAAATGAGAAATTTTGATAATTTATTAGTATTGATATTCTAAGGTGACAGGTGCGATTCGGGAATTTTTTGAGGTGTTTTTAGTTTTATATTTTTCGGATATTTACGAATTTTTTGAGGTGTTTTTAGTTTTATATTTTTCGGACATTCGTATAGATATTCTAAGGTGACAGATGCTATTTGGGAATTTTTTAATGTGTTTTAAATACTTTTTCACGATTTTTATATTTTTGGGATGTTTACGAATTAAAATTTTTGATATTTTTTGGGTAGTCACAAAAAATATGAAATTTTGATTTTTATTCGTATTGATATTCTAAGGTGAAAGGTGCGATTTGTTTTGAGGTAATTTTATGTCTTTTTCCTGATTTTTGTAATTTTTCGGACGTTTACGATTTATTTTTTATTTTCAGGCAATCATGAAAAAATGTGAAATTTTGATATTCTATTCGTATCGATATTCTAAGGTGACTGGTGGGATTCGGGAATTTTTTGAGGTGTTTTTATGTCTTTCTCTTGATTTTTATATTTTTCAGACGTTTACGAATTAAATTTTTTGGGTAGTTTGGAAAAAATGTGAAATTTTGATATTTTATTCGTATCGATATTCCAAGGCGACAGGTGCGATACAAGGATTTTTTGAGGTGTTTTTATGTCTTTTTCTTGATTTTTATAGTTTTCGGACGTTTATGAATTAAATTTTTAGATTTTTTCGAGCAGTTACGAAAAAATGTGAAATTTTGATATTTTATTTGTATCGATATTCTAAGGTGATTGTGTGATTCGAGAATTTTTTGAGGTGTTATTATGTTTTTTTCTTGATTTTTGTATTTTTTGAACGTTTACGAATTAAAATTTTTGATATTTGTCGGGCGAACTAAAAAATGTGAAAATTTTGATATGTTATTCATATCGATATTCTAAGGTGACTGGTGCGATTCAGGAATTTTTGAGGTGTTTTTATGTCTTTTTCTTGATTTTTATATTTTTCTGACGTTTACGAATTAAAATTTTTGATATATTTTGGGTAGTAACGAAAAAATGTGAAATTTTGATATTTTATTCATATCTATATTCTAAGGTGACTGGTGCGATTTGGTATTTTTTTGAGGTGTTTCTATGTATTTTTCTTGATTTTTATATTTTTGAGTCGTTTACGAATAAATGTGGAATTTTTTATATTTTATTTGTATCGATATTCTAAGGTGACAGGTGCGATTTCAGAATTTTTTGAGGTTGTTTTATGTCTCTTTCTTGAATTTTATATTTTTCGACGTTTACGAATTAAAAATTTTGACATTCTTTGGGCAGTCTTATACGTCCAAACTTACGCCTCAATTAAGAGATATAAACGATCGAAGTGAATTTATAGAACTCAACGTGAATTGAGGTCGATCCCATAGAGAATTTCTTTTACATAAATGATTTCACTGTCGCGTTTTACCCTGTTGTTATTGTTTCCTAAATAAACAATTGCGGAAAGTAAAATTGGGTTTAGCGTTAACGTTTTGATATCCAAAGTTGCAAACTAAAGTCTAATTCAACAAGTAACATAATATCAGTTTCGAAGTTGTTTCAATAATTAACTGAAACTAGGATTGTGTTCCCCATAACGATGCGTCTAATGTTCTTACATAATTGAGTTTGAGACAACTTACGTCTACAAACTACATGCGAGTTAGCTATATCTGACACTTTTCAGTCTACTCAGATAATCTTCACTCAAGTCCTCTTTACACGATTTACCCTCGCCTATAATGGTGTTATGGTTATTTTCTCTCGAACTCGAACTTTGACTCCAATCAGTTAGATTAGTTCAGCTTTTTCCTAACTATCAATTTTCTCTCAAACAAATGACAGATACAAGCTTAACCTAATGCGTGCATTCATCAAGATATATTAATAACGAAAACTAAACTACAGTTTGTAACCACAAAATGCCTTTCACTCGTTTTACGAAATCACACTTAGAATTTCATCATGGATCCCACAACCCCAGTTGTGGTGTTTAGCTACTCATAATTTCACGTAAATGTTCAGAAACATATAATGAAAACATGCTAGACAATACTTACGAGAATAAGCAAATCAATCACCACTTTTATATTTCAAGAACCGAAAAATTGAACTTCAAACTTAATTCAATATCCAAAATCGAAATCCAAAAGCTATGAATAATGGAAACTTGTTCGTCGTTCAATGAAAGATAAGATAAAAATGTTAAAACGACCTAATTAATTCAAATAAGTGTTTTTAAAAAGAGTCCTACTCGAAGTAGGACTGAACTGTCGGCCCCTTTCACGGTCACTTTCACGACCCGTCAAGGGCTTCACGGTCCGTGAAGCCCTCTGTGGTCTTCCCTTGGCATTCCTTATCCTTTAGTCTTCAAGGCTTGAACACTGGAACATGCATCACTGACGTCACCACGGACCGTTAAAGTGACCACGGTCCGTCTGAGTGTCCGTGGTATTCACTTGGAACTCCCAAAGTTTGGGTCTTCAATGCCACCACACTGGAAATTGCACCACAGACAACACTACGGTCCGTTTGGGTGTCCGTGGTCTTCACTTGGTTCAATCCCATTTCCACTCTTTGACTTTTGGCCACTGGTTCAACTTCACGGACTATGTCACGATTCGTCTTGTTATTCACGACCCATATAGGCGTCTGTGATCTTCACTTGGGGTTATCAGCAAACTTCCCTGAATGGCACACCTACTGGATAGCAACCACGAGCAGTTTCACGGCTTGTTAGAAGGACCACGGCCCGTCAAGGGCTCCGTGGTCTTCACTTGGACATCAAAATCTCATATCCCAGCTTGGATTTTCTTCTTTTCTTCTCTTTCACTACTACCTATTTTACCTGTACAAACACTACCAAACACATTATATCCATATAACTACATGTGATTTTAGTACTGATTCTTAGTTTTCAAGCATCAAGTGTGCCAAGATTTCGCGGCACATCAACACCCTCAACTTAGAACCATTACTTGTCCTCAAGTGATGTGAAAACAATATTTTCAACCCTCAAATCATTCAAACACTTTCGAAACCACGTAACAGCCATCTCAAACACAATTTGTATCCAAAACCATGAATCTAACATCTAAGGATCAATCTATGACATCTCATTACTCACAGTCGATCATGCTTATGCCTGTGAATGATCAGTTAACACAATCTACTCTCAAATGCAATCACTGTATCCTCACACCAAAGAAGTCCCTCACTCATGATAATTGGGACTAAGTATTACGCTCAGACTCTTAAAGAACTTCTAACACTAGCAACAAACTACCATATGCTTGCCCTTGCTTTCTTTGCTCTATCTTGCAAATACCCGGAATAGGATCACTGTAGGATTTTATCGGCTTGTAACATAGGCTCAGGCTAGGGAATGGATATTTGGGTTCGTGAGTGACTAACTAGTCCCTTGGTTTTCCAAAGTTTCATTTTCACACAACTCTTTTCTGAGTGATTCCCTTTTTTTTCTTTATTTCAGCACATCCCAGCAGCCATTATTTTCTTTTTCTTTTCTTCACACTTTTTTTTTAATATGCAAATTTTGTTTTTTTATATGCACTCAGCTCACTGGTTGACCCTTCTTTTGCACTTCTTCTTTCTGCTCAGATTGCAATCACCCTCAACTTAGGCTTTTGGCCTAAGTTGTGACATCGTATCTTCGGAAACCAAAGGATATGATATTTACTGGGTAAGAACAAAACTGACTTTTAGGCTCAAATCGGGTTTAATTGGTAAGCTTTTTATTTGGTAGTTCTATTTTTGGCTTTTTATTGGCTTACAAAAATGGCCTACTGATCCTTTCCTATCCGGTTATTCTCAGACTTAAGCAAGACTACTTGGGAAAGTTCTAGTTTCTGCTCCTAGTGTCAGACTTCAAACGACACTCTCTCATGACACAGGACTACATTATCCAGTTTCTTGGTTCACCAATTTATTGATCAGACTAACAGTGCTCAACATGTAAGTATCTAAGATGTCATCTAAAGATCCTAACAGTTAAAGTTCAAATTCAGGTTGTCATTTTTAACAAACTAGCTGCTGTACAGCTCAACACAGAAACACAAACACAAAACCATTTTTTTTTATAGTAAGCACAGAGTCAACCTCCATTCAACTTAGAATGGCAGGTTTCTCACCACCCCCTCCCCAAAAAAAAGGACTTTGCCCTCATAGTCAATAGAGAAAGTAAAACAGGGTTATGAGGAGGGGTCATACCTATGGCGCTCTAGGCCCCGATCGTCGTCTCAGCATCAACACCCTTATCAACGGGTGCACTCTCAGAACTTAGCACATGATCAGGTTGCTCACCACTCGTCGGGGTAGGTGCTGCGCTACTAGAAGTTCCAGTTAACACTGCATCTCGTTGTTGTTGCTCACAGGCTTCTTTATCTCTCGCTGCCTTCCTTGATGCCTTGCAGGCTTTATTTTCTTGCCTTCTTTCCTCTTTGGATAGGTCAGTAGGTATCTCCTCATCAGATTCTCCGGCTCAGTGTTTCCTCTTGCCGGACTTACTCGTGGGTAGTTCTCCCCAGAGATCATCAATTGATTGACTGGAGGGTGCCTGATTTAGCATTTTCATTAAAGAATCTGTCATTATCGGAGTGGGTACATGTACTGGCTTTTCAGCCAGTTTAGCAACCTGAGTTATCATCTCGTCCAACTTTCATTTGAACTCTTCTGTATCTACTGAACCGGTTGCCTGGCATCGATCTTGAACAAGGTTCTCCAAACCATCCGTTTTGTCTTTTAAGACAGCCAGCTCCTTCCGCATCTCATATTTGATCTCTTTCTTCACAGCTAACACCTTTGTCTCTATTAGCTGAGGCATCCAAATTACAATCTGGTCTACCAATGTCCTGGTTTGGCGTTGATCTGCAACCAATTTGTCAAGAAAAATCATAGGAATGGTAACATAGGTACCTGGAGCCTGGGAGGTAGAAGCTGGTGGTGGTGGTGCCTCTGTGGAAGGCTGTGATGACTCTCCCTGCTTTGGGCCTCTCTCTGCTTGTGGAATATCAAGTGGGACATGAGGAATAACAGCTAAAGTACCCACAGCCGCAGACTTCGCGCCAAAGAGATGGTTCGCAACATCCTTGATTTTAGAAACTTGGATAAGTCTGCGTGTTTCACCCCATCTGTCAACCAGCCTATTCGGAGGAATATTCGCTTGTCTACATAATTTCCCTATCAGACAGGGATATGGAAGTCCAACTCTCTCATTTAATGCCTTGTCTCTCATCTCGATCTCTATTATTAACCCCTTATTTACTGAGTAACCAACTATAAGGCACGTTACCAACGAAGCTAGGAAGGGGACAAAGTGTTATCATTAGCTGTCGATCGCAATTGTGCCCGGACGATAGCCCACTAAACCTTGGCTGAAAAAGATAGTAAAGCTTTAGTAATGAGTGTTGGAGTTGTTGTGACCCAACCTGCATTCTCCCCATCTACAACAATTTGCTTTGCAATCCATCGCAAAACCCTCTCTCGAGAATTCTAATCTTCCATCGTAGTATCACTGGTGACCTCATGATGTTTGCCTTCAAGAAGGCCAACTGAAGCTGGTGTAGTGTATTCTGGGCTATTCAACATCCTGTTAATAGTGGCCTCAGAGATGTCTATCAGTTTACCCCGAACTATGATTGAGTTGAGTGGACCCCAGGTAATGGCAATATCTCTCTGTCCACGTTTCGTAGTCTCTGTTTCTGCAGCAAAGTTCATCAGTGTAGCTGCATAAGATGAATAAAACTCTGTAGCCATATGGATGGAGTATTCTCCATGTGCATTGTCCATCCAGTCGAACTGATGGAAATGAAATGTCCGATAAATATCGGGGAACGCCTTGATATCAGCTACCACCACTCTAGTCTCAAGCATGATTGCGCGCCTCTTAAAATTGCCATTCTTGGTCACAATACCCTTGTCGAAGAATTCTTTGGACCGGTTCATAGTCCACATGGAGCGGTAACAGGCAATCAGTTGTGGTCTTGCTGCAGGATCAGGTTCATGGATGTTCAAATACATCACCATGGTATCATCATCGATGATCTCTACATCCTCATCTATAGTAGTTGCCTCCTCTCGTACTCCAGTTTCAGCTTCTATATTTGTCGTAGGTGGAGAGGTGCTTGCATCTTCCTGAGAACCGCTTTCAGACTCTGCATTGCCCCCCAAATTATTAGCAGACTGACTACCTGAACCAGCATTAGATTCACTACCCGATGCTTCAATGCTACCGGAACAACTTCCTCCCTCTTCAGACTGGGAGGAGTGTCCTGGAGAATTTCTCTCTTGGTATGTGCTCTAGTAGCTCGAGGTGAGTGATCTTCAGGTGTGACATTTATTTGCACCTCAGAACTACTGGACTTTGTGTCATTGTGACCTTCTGATTGAGAAGAAGTGATGGGGGCAGGTTTGGTTGCGTTCTTTCGTCGGGGAGGCATAGTACCTGAGAAACACAATACTAATTAGTACAAAACTCAATAAAATGACACATTATCGGGTACTTAGGCTTCCCTTGTGTAATTAGCTCATGACGCCTTGCCTTAAGAATGTCGTCACCCAATCTATCATTGGGAAGGGTCATGGAATCAAGAAACGACAGAAATAAAAGTATAGAAAAAGAAAAAAAAAATTAAAACCCAAGTAAACTCTACGGGGGCTGTCACGGGCCGTGGTAGGTACCATGGTCCGTTAAACCCCTCGTGGAGTTAATACAGAATTAGTGTGCAACAGTGTGTGACATCTGCTCAGCCAAGTAATATTCACAAATGGTTTCACGGCCCGTAGAGTGAACCACGATCCGTGATACGGGTCGTGAATTTAACTGGTGGGTGGAAGGAATTCAAGTGCGGTCCACGATTGGTTTCACGGCTCATGGTAGCATCCACAGTCCTTAAAACCTATCGTGGTCTTACACTTGGTAAATTCATTTGTCATCTTCTTCTCCACATTCACTATATTACAAAATTACAGTACCAAACTCCCATTACTACAAAGGAACACCACCAACCCATATTCACCCCTCGACACCTTTTCTAATAAATTCAACTAAATAATATATGATCACAACCAACTTAGACAACCACAACTTCAACCCACTGTTATCATACAAGAACAATTTAAAACACCCAACTCAACTTAACCCACAACAAATCAATACCAATTAAAGTAGCTCATCATATAATCATGCTAATTTCGATCAAATATAAGCAGTGCTAACTTGTATCTAATTAAAATTAAGCCTATAACAAGTGAATTTGGTGACTTACTTCGAATGAGAGCACACTTATGGTTACACTACTTCAGAGAACGAATGACTCACATTGTGATGCTTTGACACTAGAACTAGGGTTTCAAATTTTCCAAGAATTTGGAATTTATAAATGATGGAAGCCTAGGTATGAATTTGATAACCGTTATGGAAGAGAAAATAGGGAGAAAAACCTGACCTTTGGCGTTTGAAGAGCAATATATACGTTTTAATTTAATCTTCCTTTCACGCGGTCGGGTCAGTTTCTTGGAAGTACTAGGTTGTGGACGATGGACCGTGAAAGTGCCCGTGAAGGTCACCACGGTCCATACAGTGGTCCGTGGAATTGACTTGGGATAAAATACTTACTTGTGGTTCACGAGAGGCAAGACGGTCCGTACAAATCTTGACGGACCGTGAACCCTTTTTGTGGAAAATTCCAGTAGCCTCATTTGGTTGGTCCTGAGATTGTCGGACCGTGAAAGTGTCCGTGAAGGGCACCACGGTCCGTGAGACTGCCCGTGAAGAGCAGTCTGCACCCAGCTCCTGCACTTTATAACCCATTCTCTCCTGCACACATCAACACATAGTGACTCTATAAAAACAAAGAAAAATAAAGAAAAAAAACAATACGTAATACAATTACATCTTGGATTGCCTCCCAAGCAGCACACAATTTAACGTCGCGGCGTGACGCATGTTACTTGATTACTCAGACTTCATCAAGTTTACATTCCTCTACAATCTTCACATCCTCTGGAACACCCAAGTATGCTTTGATTCGCTGGCCATTGGCTTTGAACCTCTCGCCCTTATCATTTTCTAGCTCAATAACACCCAACTGAAGCACATGCGTTACCTTAAAAGGTCCAGACCATTTGGATCTCAACTTTCCCGGAAACAGACAAAGTCTGGAGTTGAAAAGTAACACCAAGTCACCAGGAGTGAAGCTTTTTTTCTCAATATGCTTGTCATGGTATAGCTTCATCCTCTCCTTATACAGTGCAGACCTCTCATAGGCCCTCAGACGGAACTCATCCATCGCATTGATCTGATCCAACCTCAGGTTTGCAATTTCGCTCCAACTAAGGTTTAGCTTCTTCAAAGCCCAGATTGCTTTGTGCTCAAGCTTAACCTGCAAATGACATGCCTTTCCAAACACCAATTGATATGGGGACATACCAATAGGCGTCTTGAAAGATGTCCAATATGCCCATAAAGCATCATCTAAATTTCGTGCCCAATCTGTCCTGTTGCCATTCACCGTTTTAGCCAGAATTGCTATAATTTCCCTGTTGGAGACCTCCACTTGGCCACTAGTCTGTGTGTGATAAGGTGTTGCTACCTTGTGCTATTTGACTCCATATTTAGCCAGAAGGGAGCTGAACACCTTATTGTAGAAATGAGAACCACCTTCACTGATGATAGCTCTGGGTGTGTCGAACCTTGAGAAGATATTCTTCTTCAGAAAACCAGCAACACTCTTACTATCATTCTCAGGCAAAGCAACTGCCTCAACCCATTTGGACACATAGTCCACTGCAACCAGTATATATTTATGCCCATAGGAGTTCACAAATGGGCCCATGAAGTCGATTCCCCACACTTCAAACAACTCCACCTCCAGAATAGGTGTCATGGGTAACTCATGGCACCGAGAGATGGCTTTTTGTCGCTGGCATACATCACAACTCCTCACTACATCCATCACATCATGATGAATTATGGGCCAGTAGTACCCACACTGAAGTATCTTGTGGGCTGTCCGGGTACCTCCATGATGACCACTTACTGGAGAGGAGTGACAGGCTTCTAGAATATGCAACATATTAGCTTCAGGAACACTTCACCTATTTTGATAGAGGAGACTGCCCACACTGAACACCAACCCTCAACTATACTTGATCAAATCAAGATCTTCGTTTGTTCTTTTTCAGGATTTACTACACATAGGAACTTCCATCAACTGATCAATGGTTACTTCCGCTGATGCTGCAACAGTATGGTACCAAGAGACCCATTTCAGCCACTGTTTCACCCATCTGAGTACCTGATGATGCTGTCAGCACACACCTGTAAAGATAAGGTTCATCCTAAAAATACTTACCCACATCATGCAGGAACCTCTTCCTTTGTTGATAAGTCAACCCCTCAGGCATCAAATCACTAACGAGATAGTTAGCACAATCAGTGAACCAACAAATAAGATCAAGAGTAGCGGCTAATACATGCTCATTTGGGAATAGATCATTTATGTCGAGCTCTAGTTCCTCTTTCTTTTCAGCCTCCAACCTCGACAGGTGATCAGCCACTTGGTTCTTACAACCTTTCCTATCATTCACCTTAAAATCAAACTCCTGAAGAAGTAACACCCATCTGATCAACCTTGGTTTGGCATCCTTCTTTGCCATGAGGTATCTCAGAGTTGCATGGTCTGTATGAACTATCACTGTAGTGCCCAACAAATAATCTCTGAACTTCTCAAATGCATCCACCATAGCCAACAGTTCCTGTTTAGTAACTGTGTAGTTCGTTGTGCTCCATTCAATGACTTACTAGCATAGTAAATCGTATGGAACATCTTGTTGCGATTCAGGCCCAACACTACTCCTAAAGCAGTACCGCTTGCATCACACATCACCTCAAATGGCTCTGCCTAATCTGGGCCAATGATCACAGGGGCAGAAATCAACTTCTCCTTTAGGCATTCAAAGGCTCTAAGGCATGCCTCATCAAAAATGAATTTCACCTCATTCTCTAAAAGCTTGCACATGGGGTGTGCAATTTTGGAGAAGTCCTTGATGAAACGCCTATAAAATTCGGCATGTCCTAAGAAGCTCCGAACACCCTTTACACAAATAGGTGGAGGCAACTTTTCAATCACCTCAATTTTGGCCTTGTCGACCTCTATCCCCTTTTGTGACACCTTGTGCCCAAGGACTATGCCTTCTTTAACCATAAAATGGCACTTCTCCCAGTTCAGCACTAAGTTGGCTACCTCACACCTCTGTAGGGCCCTACTAAGATTCAGTAAACAATCATCAAAGGTATCACCTACCACTAAAAAGTCATCCATAAATACCTCCAGAGTGTTTTCTACCATGTCTGAAAAGATAGACATCATACACATTTGGAATGTTGTTAGTGCATTACATAGTCTAAATGGCATGCGTTTAAACGCAAAGATGCCATAAGGACATGTGAAGGTAGTCTTTTCCTGATCTTCAGGAGCAATTGATATTTGGTTGTAGCCAGAGTATCCATATAAGAAGCAGTACCACCCTTTACCAGCTAACCTTTCAAGCATCTGGTCCATGAAAAGCATCGGGAAGTGATCCTTCAGGGTCTACTTGTTCAGCTTCATGTAATCCATGCACACTCACCATCCAGTGACTGTCCTCTACGGGACCAACTCATTCTTGGAGTTAGCAACCACAGTCATACCACCTTTTTTGGGCACACATTGCACTGGACTAACCCAATGACTATCAGAAATGGGATACACCACCCCAACATCTAACAACTTGATTATATCTTTCTTGACCACCTCTTGCATAGGTGGGTTTAACCTCCTCTGGTGTTCAATGCATGGGTTGCAGTCCTTCTCAAGTTGGACCTTATGGGTACATATACCTGGAGGTATCCCAATGATGTCAGCAATGGTCCACCCAATGGCTTTTTTGTACCTAATCAACACTTTGATCACAACTTGGACCTGTTCATCATTTAAATCTACAGCCAAAATCACAGGTTAAGTGTTGTTAGTTCCCAAAAATACATACCTCAGATGGTTGCTCCCATTTCTTCTTCATCGAAGACCGCTATTGCAGACACCATATTCATATCATGTGGCTGCTTCATGGACCTGCAAATATTAAACTTTACCTCTTCCTTGTTGAGTCTGAACTTCAGTTCTCCTCGCTCAACATCTACCAATGCTCGTCCAGTGGCCAGAAATGGTCTTCCCAAAATAATCGGAACCTCGAAATCCACTTTGCAATCCAAGATCACGATGTTTGCAGGAAATATGAACGTGTACACCTTCACGAGCACATCACATAGAATGCCTACAGGTCGTTTCACTGACCTATCTGCCATCACTAACCTCATGGCTGTGGGTTTTGGAACTCCTAACCCAAGTTGCTTATAGATGGTTAGCGGCATCGTTGATACTAGCCCCTAGATCACACAAGTCCTTTGCAAATTCAATAGATCTGATAGTGCACGGTATGGTAAATGCACCCGGATCCTCCTTCTTCTGTACCATAAACCTGGTAGCGATAGCGCTACAGTGATGAACATTGTCAGTTAGATCTATACTTACAGCTCTTTTCTTTGTGACCAAGTCTTTTATGAACTTGGCATATCTTGGCATCTGCTCAAGGGCTTCCACCAATAGTATGTTCACGGACAGCTGTCTCAGCATGGTGATGAATTTAGCAAATTTCCCATCCTCAACTTTCTTTTTAAGCCTTTGAGGGAAAGGATGAGGTGGTCTTGGGATTTGATGTAATGGCAAAGTTCCCTCAACCTCTTTTTCTTTAGCTCCTGCTGGTTTAACTATTGGTTACGCATCCTTCAAGTCATCTACTTGCTCAGCTTCATCCTCCTTTCTTACATCTTGCTCCAACACCTGCTCATGTTTAGTACCTGCAGAAATAGGGTCAGTAAGGATCTTACCACTCCTGGTGGCGATAGCCATGCAATGCCTGTCTTTTTTGGGATTTTGGATCGTGTCACTTGGTAGTGACCTATTCTTCCTCTGATTTAATGAGGCTGAAAGTTGCCCCAACTGCTGCTCAATCTGCTTGATGGAGGTGGTGTGAGAGTCTACCAGCTTACTCATACTGGAGAAATCACTTTTCATCTCATTCACCCCTTCATCAGTTGATTCCACCTTTTGTAGCACCTTGGCCAACATGTCTTCCAGCTTAGACCCGCTGGAACTACCACTTTTCCGATCTCTATTACCTGGGGGCACATATACACCACTGCGATCATTCCTGTACCCATCTCTATTCTGTCAGTTTCCCTGCTCTCTGTTTGCTGGCCTATCATACTGCCCTTCCCTTGAGAAGTTCCGACCTGCATTTCCAGAATTGTAACCCTGGTTGCCCGAGTTATAATTTTGAAAACCTCCTTGGTTTCCAGTTAATTTGCCGCCTCATCTAAATTAATGTCCTGATCTTCAAACCTATTTGGTTGGCTAACCGCATTTACCTTTTCAGACTTGGAGACAATATGCTTTGTGAGTAGATCTATTTGGGTCCTCATGTGTCCCATATCCTAATCTCTTTCTTCTTGTCGCTTCCTTTGTTCATTCGACAGTTCAAATGTGTACCCCAGATCTCCTAATTTTGCATCCCTGATGTACCATGCCCTGTTATTCTTTGACACTTTGTCCATCAGTTGCATTCTCTCTGAAAATGGTTTCTTCATAAATAATCCCCCACACACTGCATCAACAACAGGTTTAGTGACATAGTTCAAAGATCTATATAAAGCTTGTTTTAAATGCCTCTTAGTGAGACCATGGTTCGGGCACTTTTTTAGCTTTTGGTTGAATCTCCACCAAGTGTCATGCATTGCTTCTCCTGGTAGCTTCTTATGGGCACTGATCTCGTCTTTCATCTGCAGTTCATTTGATTCCGGAAAGAATCAATCTATAAAAGCCTCCTTCAACTCAGTCCAAGTCCTGATTGAGTCAATCGACATCTCATTCAACCAGTTGGATGCCTATCCAGTAAGAGACAAAGGAAACAACCTCAACCTCATCGTTGTTTGGCTTACTCCAGGAATCTCTTGCGATTTCCAAATCGCCATAAAGTTCATCAAATATTGGTTCGTATCTTCACCAACTGCACCCCTGAACATACCTTTAAGATTCAGCAATTGAATCATCATGCTGGTGATTGTGAACTTCACACCTGGAGGTAGTGCAAGTAACACTATCGCTCCCGTAGCTCCAGCTCTATCCAAGTCTGCATCATCTTCGTCATATATCATGTGAGCTGGATGTTGTGCTCTACCCCTTGGAGCTATTAGTTGGCGGTGGGGAGGAATGATTCCATCCACTGCAATGTTTTCGTCCACTACCCTGGGTTGGTTGTTCACAGTATTCAACTGAATACCTCTTGTGACGGTTTCAACTTCCAATCCAAATCTCAGTCTCTGTGCCTCAAGTTCTTATGCGTTCACCATTTTTCGAATTGTCTTCTTGAGTTCTGGGTCGTATGGGACTAATGGGGCTTCCTTACTTTTGGTATTTGACATACATAGTCAAACTTACCTGAAAGAGACAGAGACAAAGAACAAGACGTAAAATTAGGAAATCTAACTACACTTAGAATAAAAGCTAGTAAAACACTTCTGAAATGAAATTCCTAGGCAGCGGCGCCAAAATTTGATACATCCAAACTTACACCTCAATTAAGAGATATAAATGGTCGAAGTCAATTTATAGAACTGAACGTGAGTTGAGGTCGATCCCAAAGAGAATTTCTTTACAGAAATGATATCACTGTCACATTTTACCCAAGTGTTGTTATTATTTCCTAAATAAATAATTGTGGAAAGTAAAATTGAGTTTAGCGTTAACGCTTTGATAACCAAAGTTGCAAAATAAAGTCTAATTCAACAAGTAACCAAATATCAGCTTCGAAGTTGTTTCAATAATTAACTGAAACTAGGATTGTGTTCCCCATAACGATATGTCTAATGTTCTTACGTAATTGAGTTTCAGGCAGCTTACGTCTACAAACTACATGCGAGTTAGCTATATTTGACACTTCTCAGTCTACTCAGATAATCTTCACTCAAGTCCTCTCGATCCTAGAGTGTTACACGATTTACCCTCGCCTATAATGGTGTTAAGGTTCTTTTCTCTCAAACTCGAAATTTGACTCCAATCAGTTAGATTAGTTTAGCTTTTTCCTAACTATCATTTTCTCTCGAACAAATGACAGATACATGCTAAACCTAATGCGTGCACTCATCAAGATATATGAATAACAAAAACTAAACTACCGTTTGTAACCACAACATGCCTTTCACTGGTTTAACGAAATCACACATAGAATTTCGTCATGGATCCCACAACCCCAGTTGTGGTGTTTAGCTATTCATAATTTCAAGTAAATGTTCAGAAACAAATAATGAAAACATGCTAGAAAATACTTTCGAGAATAAGAAAATCAACCACCTCTTTTATATTTCAAGAACCGAAAAATTGAACTTCAAACTTAATTCAATATCCAAAATCGAAATCCAAAAGCTATGAATAATGGAATCTTGTTTGTCGTTCAATGAAAGATAAGATAAAAACGACCTAATTAATTCAAATAAGTGTTTTTAAAAAGAGTCCTACTCGAAGTAGGACTGAACTGTCGGGCCCTTTCACAGCCACTTTCACGACCCGTCAAGGGCTTCACGGTTCGTGAAGCCCTATGTGGTCTTCCCTTGGCATTCCTTATCCTTAAGTCTTCAAGGCTTGAACACTGGAACATGCATCACGGACGTCACCACGGACCGTTAAAGAGACCACGGTCTGTCTGAGTGTCCGTGGTCTTCACTTGGAACTCCCAAAGTCTGGGTCTTCAATGCCACCACACTGGAAATTGCACCACGGACAATACCATAGACAGTTAAAGAGACCACGATCCGTTTGGGTGTCTGTGGTCTTCACTTAGTTCAATCCCATTTCCACTCTTTGACTTTTGGCCACTGGTTCAACTTCACGGACTATGTCACGATTCGTCTTGTTATTCACAGCCCGTATAGGCGTCTGTGATCTTCACTTAGGGTTATTAGCAAACTTCCCCTGAATGGCACACCTACTGGATAGCAACCACAAGCAGTTTCACGGCTCGTTAGAAGGACCACGACCCGTCAAGGGCTCCGTGGTCTTCACTTGGACATCAAAATCTCAGATCCCAGCTTGCATTTTCTTCTTTTCTTCTCTTTCACTACTACCTATTTTACCTGTACAAACACTACCAAACACATCATATCCATGTAACTACACCTGATTTTAGTATTGATTCTTAGTTTTCAAGCATCAAATGTGCCAAGATTTCGCGGCACATCACAATGACCAAAAAATGTGAAATTGTGATATTTTATTTGTATCAATATTCTAAGGTGACTGGTGCGATTCGGGAATTTTTTGAGGTATTTTTGTGTCTTTTTCTTGATTTTTATATTTTTCGAACGTTTACAAATTAGAATTTTAGATATTTTTCGGGCAACCACGAAAAAATGTAAAATTTTGATATTTTATTCGTATCGATATTCTAAGGTGACTAGTGCGATTTGGGAATTTTTTGCGGTGTTTGTATGTCTTTTTCTCTATTTTTATATTTTTTGAACGTTTACGAATTAAAATTTTTGATATTTTTCAGCAGCAACGAAAAAAAGTGAAATTTTTATATTTTATTCGTATCGATATTCTAAGGTGTCTGGTTCGATTCGGGAATTTTTTGAGGTGTTTTTCTGTCTTTTTCTAGATTTTTATATTTTTCGAACGTTTAAAAATTAATATTTTTGAGATTTTTGGTCCAGTCAGGAAAAAATGTGAAATTTTGATACTTTATTCATTTTGATATTCTAAGGTGACTGGTGCAATTCGTGAATTTTTTGAGGTGTTTTGATGTCTTTTTCTTAATTTTTCTATTTTTCGAACGTTTACGAATAATTTTTTTTGATATTTTTAGAGCAGTCATCAAAAAATTGAGAAATTGAGAAATTTAGATATTTTATTCATATAGATATTCTAAGGTGAGCGGTGCAATTCGAGAATTTTTTGAGGTGTTTTTATATCTTTTTTTCTTTATCTTTATACGTTTCGGATGTTTACAAAATAAATTTTTTGGGTAGTCAAGAAAAAATGTGATATTATGCTATTTTATTTGTATCGATATTCTAACATGATAGGTGCTATTCGTGAATTTTTTGATGTATTTTTATGTCTTTTTCTTAATATTTATATTTTTTGAACATTTATGAATTAAATCTTTTGAATTGTGTTTTTATGCCTTTTATTAATTTTTATATTTTTTGGGCAGTCACGATAAAATGTGATATTTTGATATTTTATTCGTATCGATATTCTAAGTTGACAGGTGCGATTCGAGAAATTTTTGAGGTGTTTTTATATATTTTTATTGATTTTTATATTTTTCGGACGATACTAATTAAATTTTTTTATATTTTTTGGGCAGCCAGGAAAAAATGTGAAATTTTGATACTTCAGTCATATCGAAATTCTAAGGTGATTGGCGCGATTCGGAAAATTTTTTGTTGTGTTTTTATGTTTTTTTCTTGATTTTTATATTTCTCGGACGTTAACGAATTAAATTTTTTGATATTTTTTGGGCAGTCAAGAAAAATGTGAAATTTTGATAAGTTATTTGTATTGATGTTCTAAGGTAACTGGTGCGATTCAGTAATTTTTTGAGGTCTTTATCTGTCTTTTTTTTATTTTTATATTTTAGAACGTTTAGGAATTATAATTTTTGATGTTTTTTGGGCAGTCACGAAAAATTGTGAAATTTTGTTTGTATGGATATTCTAAGGTGACATGTGTAAATTGGAAAAAATTTGATATTTAATTTTTTTAGGTGTTTGTATGTCTTTTTCTTGATTTTTATATCTTTCGGACGTTTTAGAATCAAAATTTCTGATATTTTTCTGGCAATCATGAAAAAATGTGAAATTTTGATGTCCTATTCGTATAGATATTCTAAGAAGACTGGTGCGATTCGCAAAATTTTTTATAGGTCTTTTTGTCTTTTTCTTGATTTTTATACTTTTCGGACGTTTACGAATTAAATTTTTTGGTATTTTTCGAGCGGTCACGAAAGAATGTGAAATTTTGATATTTTATTCTAATCGATATTCTACGGTGACAGGTGCGATTCAGGAATTTTTTGACGTGTTTTTATGTCTTTTTCTTGATTTTTATATTTTTCGGACGTTTACAATTAAACTTTTTTGATATTTTTCGGGCAGTCATGAAAAAATGTGAATTTTTTGTAATTTATTCATATCGATATTTTAAGTTGACTGGTGCGATGGATAATTTTTTGATGTGTTTTTATATCTTTATCTTGATTTTTTTATTTTTCGGAAGTTATGAATTAAAATTTTTGATATTTTTCGAGCAGTCACGAAAAAATGTATAATTTTTCTATTTTATTCGTATCGATATTTTAAGGTGACATGTGCAATTAAAATTTTTTTGAGGTGTTTTTATGTCTTTTTTTCTTGATCGTTATATTTCGGACGTTTACGAATTAAATTTTTTAATATTTTTTGGGCAGTCACGAAAGAATGTGAAATTTTGATATATTATTCGTATGTATATTACAAGGTGACAGGTTCGATTCAGGAATTTTTTGACGTGTTTTTTTATGTCTTTTTCTTGATTCTTATATTTTTCGGACGTTTAAGATAAAACTTTTTTGATATTTTTCGGGTAGTCATGAAAAAATGTGATTTTTTTGTATTTTATTCATATCGATATTCTATGGTGACTAGTGCGATTGGGAATTTTTTGAGGTGTTTCTATATCTTTTTCTTGATCTTTATATTTTTTGGACGTTACGAATTAAGTTTTTGAAAATTTTCAAGAAGTCACGAAAAATGTAAAATTTTGATATTTTATTTGTATCGCTATTCTAAGGTGATATGTGCGATTCAAAAATATTTGAGGTGTTTTATGTCTTTTTCTTGATTTTTATATTTTTCGAACGTTTACGAATTAAATTTTATGATATTTTTTGGGCGGTCAAGAAAAAATGTGAAATTTTGATATTTTATTCGTATCGACATTCAAAGGTTATTGATGCGATTCAGGAATTTTTTGTGGTGTTTTTATGTCCTTTTCCATATTTTTATATTTTTGCGGACGTTTAAGATTTATTTATTTTGATATTTTTAGGGCAGTTATGAAAAAAATGTGAAATTTTGATAGTTTATTCGTATCGATATTCTAAGGTGACTGGTGCGATTCGGGGATTTTTCAAGGTGTTTTAATATCTTTTTTTATTTAAATATTATTTGGACGTTTACAAATTACAATTTTTCATATTTTTCGGGCAGTCACAAAAAATTTGAAATTTTGATATTTTATTCTGATCAATATTCTAAGGTGACTGGTGCGATTCAGGAATTTTGTGAGGTGTTTTTAAGTCTTTTTCTTTAATATTTATATTTTTTGGACGTTTACGAATTAAAATACTTGATATTTTTCGGACAGTCACGAAAATATGTGATATCTTAATATTTTCTTCGTATGGATATTCTAAGGTTACATGTTCAATTCGGAATTTTTTGAGTTGTTTTTATGTGTTTTCTTGATTTTTATATTTTCGGACGTTTACGAATTAAATTTTTTAATATTTTTCTGTCAGACTTGAAAAAAAGTGAAATTTTGATATTTTATTCGTATCGATATTCCAAGGTGATTGGGTTGATTCGGGAATAATTTTAGGTGTTTTTATGTATAATTTTTTATTTTTATATTTAACTAAATTTACAAATTAAAATTTCTGATATTTTTATTCTTATCTATATTTGATTTAATTTTCGAATTAAAATTTTTGATATTTTTCGGTGAGTCACGAAAAAATTTGAAATATTGATATTTCATTCGTTTCAATATTCTAAGGAGACAGGTGCGATTCGAGAATTTTTTGATATGTTTGTTTGTCTTTTTCCTGATTTTTATATTTTTCAGATGTGTATATATTAAAATTTTTGATATTTTTCTAATAGTCACGAAAAAATATGAAATTTTGATATTTTATTCATATCGATATTTAAGATGACAGGTGAGATTCGGGAATTTTTTTAGGTGTTTTTATGTTTTTTTGTTGATTTTTTATATTTTTTGAATGTTTACGAATTAAGTTTTGAATATTTTTCCGGCAGTCATGAAAAAATCAGAAAAATGTGAAATTTCGATATTTTATTCGTAACGATATTCTATGGTGACTGATGCGATTTGGGAATTTTTTGAGGTGCTTTTATGTCTTTTTCTTGATATTTATATTTTTCGGACATTTACGAAGTAGAATTTCTTATATATTTTTAGCAGTCACGAAAACATGTGAAATTTTGATATCCTATTCTTATGGATATTCTATGGTGACTGATGCGAATTGAGAATTTCTTTGAGGTGTTTGTATGTCTTTTTCTTGATTTATATATTTTTTGAATGTTTATGAATTAAATTTTTTAATAATTTTCAGGCAGCGATGAAAAAATATGAAATTTTGATATTTTATTTGTATCGATATTCTATGGTGACTGGTGCGATTCGAAATTTTTTTTAGGTGTTTTTATATCTTTTTCTTGATTTTTATATTTTTCAGATGTTTACGAGTTAAATATTTTGATATTTTTGGGACAGTCACGAAAAAAGTGAAATTTTAATATTTTATTTTTATCGATATTCTAAGGTGACTGGTGCGATACGAGATTTTTTGACGTGTTTTTATGTCTTTTTTTATTTTCATATTTTTTGAACATTTACGAATTAAAGTTTTTGATATTTTCCAGGCTATCACGAAAAAATGTGAAATTTTGATATTTTATTTGTATCCATATTATAAGGTGACAACTGCGATTCACGAATATTTTGAGGTGTTTTTATGTATTTTGCTTGATTTTTATATTTTTCAGACGCTTACGAATTAAACTTTTTGATATTTTTCAGGCAGTCACAAAAAAATGTGAAATTTTGATATTTTATTCGTATCGATATTCTAAGGTGACTGGAGCGATTCAAGAATTTTTTGAGATGTTTTAAATTCTTTTTCTTGCTTTTTATATTTTTCGAACATTTACGAATTAAATTTTTTGATATTTTTCATGCAGTAACGAAAAAATGTGAAATTTTGATATTTTATTTATATCGATATTGTAAGGTGACTGTTGTGATTCAAGAATTTTTGGAGGTGTTTTTATGGCTTTTCTTGATTTTTATATTTTTCAGACGTTTACGAATTAATTTTTTGTTATTTTTTAGGCAGTCACGAAAAAAGGTTAAATTTTGATACTCTATTCGTATCGGTATTCTAAGGTAACTGGTGCGATTCAAGAATTTTTTGAGATGTTTTAAAGCCTTTTTCTTGATTTTTATAATTTTGGAACGTTTATGAATTAAAAATTTTCATATATTTCATGCAGTCACGAAAAATGTGAAACTTTGATATTTTATTCAAATCTAAATTGTAAGGTGACTGGTGCGATTCAGGAATTTTTTGAGGTGTTTTTATGTCTCTTTCTTGATTATTATATTTTTCGGACGTTTACGAATTTAATATTTTGATATCATTAGGACATTCACTAAAAAATGTGAAATTTTGATATCCTATTCGTGTCAACATTTTTGATAATTTTCTTGAAGACACGAAAAAATTAGAAATTCAGAAATACCATTCGTATTGATATTCTAAGGTGACTGGTGCGATCCGGGAATTTTTTTGAGGTGTTTTTGTTTCTTTTTCTCGATTTTTATATTTTTCGGACGTTTATTATTTAAATTTTTTGATTTTTTTCAGGAATTCGAGAAAAAATGGGAAACTTTGATATTTAATTTGTACATATATTCTAAGGAGTTTGGTTCGATTCACGAATTTTTTGAGGTGTCTTTATGTCTTTTGCTTGATTTTTATATTTTTCAGACACTTACGAATTAATGTTTTTGATATTTTTCAGGCAGTCACAAAAAAATGTGATTTTGATATTTTATTCGTATCGATATTCTATGGTGACTGGAGCGATTCAAGAATTTTTTGAGATGTTTTAAATTCTTTTTCTTGATTTTTATATTTTTCGGACGTTTAAGAATTAAAATTTTTGATATTTTTCGTGCAGTTATGAAAAAATGTGAACATTTGATATCTTATTCATATAAATATTGTAAGGTGACTGGTGCGATTCAGGAATTTTTTAAGGTGTTTTTATGGCTTTTCTTGATTTTTACATTTTTCGGACGTTTACGAATTAAATTTTTTGTTAATTTTTAGGCAGTCACGAAAAAATGTGAAATTTTGATATTTCATTCGTATCGATATTTTAAGGTGACTGGAGCGATTCAAGAATTTTTTGAGATGTTTTAAAGCCTTTTTCTTGATTTTTATATTTTTAGAACGTTTACGAATTAAATTTTTTGATATTTTTCATGCATTCACGAAAAAATGTGAAATTTTGATACTTTATTCATATCGATATTTTAAGGTGACTGGTGCGATTCAGGAATTTTTTGAGGTGTTTTTATGGCTTTTCTTGATTTTTATATTTTTCGAACGTTTACGAATTAAATTTTTTAATATTTTTCAGACAATCACGGAAAAAATGTGAAATTTTGATATTTTATTCTTATCAATATTCTAAGGTGACTGGTGCAATTCAATAATATTTTGAGGTGTTTTTATGTCTTTTTCTTGATTTTTATATTTTTTGGACATCTACGAATTAAAATATTTGATATTTTTCTGGTAGTCACGAAAAAAAGTGAAATTTTGATGTTCTACCCGTATCGATATTGCTAGGTGGCAGGTGTTATTCGGAATTATTTTGATGTGTTTTTATGTATTTTTCTTGATTTTTATATTTTTTCGGACGTTTATGAATTAAAATTTTTGATATTTTTCAAGCAGTTCCAAAAAATCGTGAAATTTTAATATTTTGTTTATATCGATATTCTAAGGTGACAGGTGCGATTCAAAAAAAATTTAGGTATTTTTTCCGTCTTTTTCTTTATTTTAATACTTTTCGGGAAGTCACGAAAAAATGTGAAATTTTGATATTTTATTCGTATTAATATTCTTAGGTGATAAGTGCTATTCGGGAATTTTTTGATGTGGTTTTATGTCTTTTTCTAGATTTTTATATTTTTCGGATGTTAATGAATTAAAAAATTTTGGTACTTTTCGGGCAGTCACGAAAAAGTGTAAAATTTTGATATTTTATACGTATCGATATTCTAAGGTAACAGGTGCAATTCGGGAATTATTTGTGGTGATTTTATGTATGTTTCTTGATTTTTATATTTTTAGGACGTTTATAAATTAAATTTTTTGATATTGTTTGGGCAGTAACGAAAACTGTGAAATTTTGATATTTTATTCATATCGATATTCTAAGGTGACAAGTGCGATTCAGAAATATTTTGATGTATTTCTCTGTCTCTTTCTTGATTTTTATATTTTTAGACGTTTTCGAACTAAAATTTTTGATAATTTTCGACAATCACGAATAACTGTTAAATTTTAATATTTTATTCGTATTGATATTCTAAGGTGACTGGTGCGATTCAGGAATTTTTTGATGTGTTTTTATGTTTTTTTCTTGTTTTTTATATTTTTCAGACTCTTACGAATTAAATTTTTTGATATTTTTGGGAAGTCACGAAAAAATGTGAAATTTTGATATCTTATTCGTATCGATATTTTAAGGTGACTGGTGCGATTCAGAAATTTTTTGAGATGATTTTATGTATTTTTCTTTATTTTTAAATATTTCGGATATTTACAAATTAAATTTTTTGACATTATTCGAGCAATAACGTAAAAATGTGAAGTTTTGATATTTTATTCGTATCGATATTATTAGGTGACTGGTGCGATTCGTGAATTTTTTGAGCTGTTTTTATATCTTTTTATATTTTTAAATTTTTCGTACGTTTACGAATTAAAATTTTTGATATTTTTCTGGCAGTCAAGAAAATGTGAAATTTTTATATTTTATTTGTATCGATATTCTAAGATGGCAAGTGCAATTCGGGAATTGTTTGAAGTGTTTTTATGCATTTTTCTTGATTTTTATAATTTTCAGGCAGTCACGAAAAAATGTGAAATCGTGATATTTTATTCGTATCGAGATTATATGGTGATTGGTGTGATTTGGGAATTTTTGAGGTGTTTTTATGTCTTTTTTGTGATTTTTCATATTTTTCCGACGTTTAAAAATTAAAATCTTTGATATTTTTCGAGGAGTCACTAAAAATGTGAAATTTTGATATTCTATTCGTATCAATATTTAATGGTGACTGGTGCGACTCATTAATTTTTTGAGGTGTTTTTGTGTATTTTTCTTGATATTTATATTTTTCGGACGTAAATTTTTTATATTTTTTCGAGCAGTCAAGAAAAAATTATAAATTTTGATATCTATTTGTACCGATATTATAAGGTGACAGGTGTGCTTCGCAAATTTTTTGAGGTGTTTTTATGTCTATTTCTTGATTTTTATATTTTTCATACGTTTACGAATTTAATTTTTTGATGTTTTCGGGTAGTTACGAAAAAATTAGAAATCTTGATATTCCATTCAAATAGATATTCTAAGGTGATTGGTGCGATGCAGGAATTTATTGAGCAGTTTTTATGTCTTTTTCTTGATTCTTATATTTTTCATACAATTACGATTTAAAATTTTTGATATTTTTCGGTTAGTGACGAAAAATGTTGAAATTTTGATATTTTATTCGTATCGATATTCTAATGTGACTGGTGCGATTTAGGAATTTTTTAAGGTGTTTTTATTTCTTTTTCTTGATTTTTATATTTTTCGGGCAGTCACGAAAAAATGTGAAATTTTGATATTGCATCCGTATCAATATTCTAACGTTACTGGTGCGATTCAGGAATTTTTTGAGGTGTTTTTATGTCCATTTCTTGATTTTTATATTTTTTGGACTTTTACGAATTAAAACTTTTGGTATTTTTCGGGTAGTCACGAAAAAATGTGAAATTTTGATATTCTATTCGTATCGATATTCTAAGGTGACTGGTATGATTCGGGAATTTTTTGAGGTATTTTGTTGTCTTTTTCTTGATTTTTATATTATTCGTACGTTTACGAATCAACATTTTTGATATTTTTGGGCAGTGACGATAAAATGTGAATTTTTGATATTTTATTTGTATCGATATTCTAATGTGACTTGTGTTTTTATGTCTTTTCTTGATTTTTATATTTTTCGGACAGTCACGAAAAAATGTTAAAATTTGATATTCCATTCGTATCTATATTTAGAGGTTACTGGTGCGATTCAGAATTTTTTTTAGATGTTTTAATGTCTTTTTCTTGATCTTTATATTTTTCGGACGTTTACGAATTAACATTTTTGAAATTTTTTGGGCAATCACGAAAAAATGTGAAGTTTTGATATTCTATTCGTATCGATATTCTAAGGTCACTGGTGCGATTTAGGAATTTTTTGAGGTGTTTTTATGTCTTTTTCTTGATTTTTATATTTTTCGTACAGTAACCAAAAAATGTGAAATTTTGATAATCTATTCGTATTGATATTCTAAGGTGACTGGTGCGATTCAGGAATTTTTTGAGGTGTTTTTATGTCTTTTTCTTGATTTTTTTATTTTTCGGGCAGTCACGAAAAAATGTGAAATTTTGATACTTTATTTGTATCGATATTCTAAGGTGACTCGTGTGATTCGGGAATTTTTTGAGGTGTTTTTATGTCTTTTTCTTGATTTTTATATTTTTTGGGAAGTCACAAAAAAATGTGAAATTTTGATATTTTATTCGTATAGATATTCTAAGGTGACATGTGCGATTCGAGTATTTTTTGATGTGTTTTTATGTAATTTTCATGATTTTTCTATTTTTTCGGGGGTTTACAAATTAAAAATTTTGATATTTTTTGGGCAATCATGAAAAAATGTGAAATTTTGATATTTTATTCGTATCGATATTTTATGGTTACAGGTGCGGTGCGGTGCGGGAAATTTTTGAGGTGTTTTTTTTTGTCTTTTTCTTGATTTTTATATTTTTGGATGTTTACAAATTAAAATTTTTGTTATTTTTTGGACAATCACGAAAAATGTAAAATTTTGATATTTGATTCATATCGATATTCTAAGGTGAATATTTCTATTCGGGAATTTTTTGAGTTGTTTTTATGTCTTATTCTTGTTTCTTATATTTTTTGGACTCTTACGAATTAAAATTTTTGATTTTTTTGGGCAATCAAGAAAATATGTGAAATTTTGATATTCTATTCTTATCGATAATCTAAGGTGACTGGTGCGATTCGGGATTTTTTTGAGGTGTTTTTATGTCTTTTTCTTGTTTTTTTTATTTTTCGGACGTTTACGAATTAAACTTTTCTATATTTTTTGGGTAGTCACATAAAAATGTGCAATTTTTATATTTTATTCATATCAATATTATAAAGTGATTTTTATATTTTTTGGACGTTTACGAATTAAAAATTTTGATATTTTTTGGGAAATCATGAAAAATGTGAAATTATGATATTTTATTCTGATGTTCCGCGAAATCTTTGCACATTTAATGCTTGAAAACTAAGGATTAAGACTAGACTCGAGTGTATTTATGTGGATATAATGTGTTTGGTAGTGTTTATACAAGTGAAATAGGTAAAAGTAAAAGAAGATGGAAATGAAGAAGAAATCAGTGAAGGTGAAGTAAAGACCACGGACAATCTCATGGCCCGTGGTCTTCACTACGGATCGTAGAGACAATCGTGAAAGTGAACTAGTGGTTGGACTAGGAAAACTAAAAAAATTTGGAACCAAGTGAAGACCACAGACGACTTCACGGCCCGTGGTCATCACAACGGCCCGTGGTCGTGAAGCTGAGCCAGTGTTCAAGAGTAAAAGATTGAAAAATGAGAAGCAGCCAAGTGAAGACCACAGACGCCTTCACGGGTCGTAGTCCCTATGACGGTCCGTGGTGCAGTTTGTAGTCCCCTTTCCAGTGGATGGCATTGAAGACCCAAGTTTTGGGAAAGTCCAAGTAAAGACCATAGACGTCTTCACGGGTCGTGGTCCCTATGACGGTCCGTGATGCAAATTACAGTGATCAAGTTTTGAAGACCAATGTTGGGGAGTTCTAAGGGAAGATCACGGAGGGCTTCACGGTCAATGAAGCCCTCGATGAGGCGTAGAAGTGGCCGTGGAGTTGACCGACATTTCATTCCTAGTTCGAATAAGACTCATTTTAAACATTCTATTTTGAATTAATTAGGTGGTTTTTAGGTTTTTTATCTTATCTGACGTAGGACGACGAACTACTCTTGATTATTTTAGTTTTGGATTTTGGATTTTGAGTGCTATGATTAGTTTGAAGTTTGGATTCCGATTCTCAGATTATTAAAGTGATCGTTGATTTGATGTTTATTCTCGTAAGTCTTTATATCATGTGTTCATTATGTATTACTGTTTGTTTTCGTGAAACCATGAGGGGCTAAACACCACGACTGGGGCTGTGGGTGAAAAGCATTCAGTGTTTACAATATGTAGTTTTAGCTTTCGTTATCTTTATAATCTGATGAGTGCATGCATTAGATTGAGCATGTATCTGGTATTTGTTCGAGAGAAAAATATCAGTTAGGAAAAAGCTGAACTAAATTAACGAATTGGAGTTGCAGTTTAAGTTCGAGAGAAAAGAACTTTAACCTCAAACCATTGTAAGCGAGGGTCAATGTTAGTAACACTCTAAGGCTGAGAAGACGTGAGTGAAAGTTGTCTGATTAGACTGAGAAGTGTCAGATGAAATTAACTCGCAATGAGTTTGTAAACATTGAATCGCCTGAAACTCAATTACGGAAGAACACTAAAACTAACATTATGGTGAACACAATCCTGGTTTCTCTTAATCAACTGAATCAACTTTACAACAAAATAATATGTTAGTCGTTAATCTGGATTTTGACTGCAAGTTTTGGTAATTATAACATCTCAATCACACCCAATTTACTTTCCGTTGTTATTTGTTTAGGAGATAATAACGACATTCGAATAAATGTGACAGTGAAACCTTATCTGTAAATATATTCTCTGTGGGATCGACCTCAACTTTAGTTGAGTTCTGTAAATTGACATCGACGGTTTACACTTTTTATTTGAAATGTAAGTTTGGACGTATCAAATTTTGGCTCCAATGCCGGGGAATTTCAATTCAGAAGTGTTTTACTAGCTTTATTCGATTGGTAGTTATATTTCCTAATTTTACGTCTTGTTTGTTGTCTTTGTCTCTTTCGGGTGAGTTCTACTATGTATGCCAAATACTAGGAGTAAAGGAGCTCCAGTGATCCCTTACGACCTAGAACTTTGAAAGACTCTTAGGAAAATGGTGAATGCACAAGAACTTGAGGCACAAAGATTGAGATTTGGATTGGAAGCTGAAATCGTCGCAAGACAAATTCAGCCGAATGCTGTGAAAAATCAACTTAGGGCAGTGGACGAGAACATAGCATGGATGGAATCATTCCTCCCCACCGCCAACCAATAGCTCCAAGGGGTAGAGCACAACATCCAACTCACATGATGTAGATTTAGATGGAGTTGGAGTTGGTGGAGCGATAGTGTTACATACACTACCTCCAGGTGTTAAGTTCACAATCACCAGCACTATGATTCAACTGTTGAATCTGAAAGGTATGTTCAGGGGTGCAGCTGGTGATGATGCAAACCAGCATTTGATGAGCTTTGTGGCAATCTGCAAGTCACAAGAGATCCCTGGAGTCAACCAAACATCGATGAAATTGAGGTTGTTTCCACTGTCTCTTACTGGAGAGGCAACTAACTGGCTGAATGAGATGCCAGACGACTCCATCAGAACTTGGACTGAGCTGAAGGAAGCTTTCTTGGAACGATCTTTCCTGAATCAAAAGAGCTGCAAATGAAGGATGAAATAAGTACGCATAAGCAACTACCAGGAGAAGCAATGCATGACATCTGGTGGAGATTCAGCCAAAAGCTGAAGAAATTCCCTAACCATGATCTCACTGAGAGGTAACTGAAACAAGCTTTTTATAGATCTTTAAACTATGTCACTAAACCTGTTGTTGATGTAGTGTGTGGAGGGTCATTCATGAGAAAACCATTCTCAGAGAGCATGCAGCTGCTGGACGAGGTGTCAAAGAACAATAGGGCATGGTATACTAGAGATGCAGAGGTAGGAGATCTAGGTTACACTTATGAACTTTCAGCTGAGCAAAGGAAGAGAGTAGAAGAAAATGACCAGGACATGGCACACATGAGGACCCAAATAGATATACTCACGAAGCATCTGGTTTCTAAGTCTGTAAAGGTCAATGTTGTGGATCATCATAACAGGTATGAAGATCAGGACATCGATATAGATGAGGAGGCTAACTACCTGGGCAACCAAGAAGGTTTCCAGAATTATAACTCTGGAAATCAGAGTTACAATTCTGGAAAAGCAAGTCGGAATTATGCTAGGGAAGGACAATATGATAGGCCAGCAAATAGAGAGAAGGGAAACTGGCAGAACAGAGATGGGTACAGGAATGATCGTAATGGTGTCTATGTGTCCCCAGGTAATAGAGACCGGGCAAGTGGTAGTTCCAGTGGGTTTAAGCTGGAAGACATGATGGCCAAGGTACTTCAAAAAGTTGAATCAACTGATGTAGAGGTAAAAGAGATGAGAGGTGATTTCTCGAGCATGAGTCAACTGGTGGACTCTCACACCACCTCCATCAAGCAAATTGAGCAGCAGTTGGAGCAACTCTCAGCCTCATTAAATCAGAGGAAAAATGGGTCACTACCAAGTGACACAATCCAAAATCCTAAAAAGGATGGGCACTGCATGGCCATTGCCACCAGGAGTGGTAAAATTCTTACTGACCCTATTTCAGCAGGTACTAAACATGAACAGGTATTGGAGCAAGCTAGCAGAAAGGAGGATAAAGTTGTACAGGTAGAGGACTTGGAGGATACACAACCAATAGCACTACCTACGAGAGGAAAAGAGAAAGAGGACGAGGGAAACATGCCTTTACAACAGATTCCCAGACCACCTCCTCCTTTCCCTCAAAGGCTCAAAAAGAAAGTTGAAGATGGGAAGTTTACAAAGTTCATCACCATGCTGAGGCAACTTTTAGTTAACATACCACTAGTGGAAGCTCTGGAGAAGATGCCAGGATATGCCAAGTTCATGAAAGACTTAGTTACAAAGAAGAGAGCTGTAAGTATTGATTTTACTAACGATGTTCATCATTGCAGCGTCATTGCGACCAGATCTCTAGTTCATAAAAAGAAAGATCCAGGTGCATTCACTATACCATGCACCAATGGATCAATCAAATTTGCAAAGGATTTGTGTGATCTAGGAGCCAATATCAACTTGATGCCGTTAGCCATCTACCAGAAATTGGGATTAGGAGCTCCAAGACCCAGAACAATGAGGTTAATGATGGCAAATAAGTCAGTGAAGCGGCCTGTGGGAATACTATGTGATGTGCTCGTAAAGGTGGACACATTCATCTTTCCGACAGACTTCGTGATCTTGGATTGCGAAGTGGACTTTGAGGTTCCCATCATTCTGGGAAGACCATTTTTGGCCACATGAAGAGCCTTGGTAGATGTTGAGAGAGGAGAGCTGAAGTTTAGACTCAACAAGGATGAGGTAAAGTTCAATATTTGCAGGTCGATGAATTAGCCACATGACATAAATGTGGTGTCTGCAATAGAGGTGGTTACTGATGAAGGAATGAGAGTACCCATCGAAGAGAGGGTGGCTGTTGAAACCTTAGCTACAGTGCTGATGAACTGTGATGCTGATTTTCGATCTGACTATATAGATACCGTGAATGCCTTGTAGGGTATAGGAGCACACTCTTATGCTCCAAAGAAATTGGACCTGGACTTGAAAAACAGGCCAAGTCCTCCAGCAAAACCATCCATTGAAGAGCCACCGGTGCTGGAACTGAAATAGCTACCCAATCACCTAAGGTATGTATTTTTGGGAGCTAACAACACTTTACCTGTGATTTTGGCTGCAGATTTGAATGATGAACAGGTTCAGGCCGTAATCAAAGTGTTGATAAGGTACAAAAGGGCTATTGGGTGGACCAGTGCTGATATAATTGCGATACCTCCAGGCATATGCACCCATAAGATTCAACTCGAAGAGGATTGCAACCCAAGAATTGAACACCTGCGGAGGTTAAATACACCTATGCAAGAAGTGGTCAAAAAGGAGATCATCAAGTGGTTAGATGTTGGGGTGGTCTATCCCATTTTTGATAGTCACTAGGTCAGTCCATTGCAATGTGTGCCCAAAAAGGGCGATGTAACTGTGGTGGCAAATGCCAAGAATGAGTTAGTCTCGCAGAGACCAGTCACTGGATGGGGAGTGTGAATGGACTACAATAAGTTGAACAAGTGGACTTTGAGGGATCATTTCCCAATGCCTTTCATGGACCAAATGCTGGACATGTTAGGTGGTAAAGGGTGGTACTGTTTCTTAGATGGATACTCTGGCTACAACCAGATATCAATTGCTCCTAAAGATCAAGAGAAGACTACCTTCACATATCCTTATGGCACCTTTGCGTTTAAACACATGCCATTTGGACTATGTAATGCACCAGCAACATTTCAAAGGTGTATGATGTCCATTTTCTCAGACATGGTGGAGGACACTCTAGAGGTATTTATGGACAATTTTTCAGTGGTAGGTGATACGTTTGACGTCTGTTTGTTGAATTTTAGCAAGGCCTTTCATAGATGCGAGGAGGCCAACATAGTGCTAAATTGGGAGAAATGTCATTTCATGGTAAACGAGGGCATAGTCCTGGGGCACAAGGAGTTACAAAAGGGGATAGAGGTCGACAAGGCCAAAATTGAGGTGATTGAAAAGTTGCCTCCACCGATCTGTGTGAAGGGTGTTCGAAGCTACTTAGGATATGCCAGATTCTATAGACATTTCATCAAGGACTTCTCTAAGATTGCACACCCTATGTGTAAACTTTTGGAGAATGAGGTGAAATTTGTCTTTGAGGAGGCATGTCTCAAAACTTTTGAATGCCTAAAGGAGAAGTTGATCTCTGCCCTAGTAATCATTGGCCCAGATTGGGCAGAGCTATTTGAGATAATGTGCGATGCTAGTGGTACTGCGTTAGGAGTTGTGTTGGGGAAGAATCACAACAAGATGTTTCATCTGATTTACTATGCTAGTAAGTCACTAAATGGGGCTCAGTGAAACTACACAGTTACTGAGCAGGAACTACTGGCGGTGGTGTATGCGTTCAAAAAATTCAGAACTTACTTGCTAGGAACTAAGGTGATAGTCCATACAGACCATGCTGCTCTGAGATACCTCATGGCAAAGAAAGATGCCAAACCAAGGTTGATCAAATGGGTGTTGCTTCTCCAAGAGTTTGACTTTAAAGTTAAGGATAGGAGATGGTGTGATAACCAGGTAGCTGATCACCTGTCTAGGTTGGAGGCTAAAAAGAAAGAAGAGTTGGAGCTTGAAATAGATGATTCATTCCCGGATGAGCAAGTATTAGCTGCAACTCTTGACCTTATTCCTTGGTTTGCTGATTATGCTAACTTTCTTGTTAGTGATGCGATGCCTGAAGGACTAACATTTCAGCAAAGTAAGAGGTTCATGCATGATGTAGGTAAGTATTTCTGGGATGAACCTTATTTGTACAGGATTTACGCTAATAACATCATCAGGCGGTGCATTCCTGAAGCTGAGATGTTACATATTCTAGAGACATGTCACTCATCTCCAGTAGGAGGTCATTATGGAGGTGCTCGGACAGCCCACAAGATACTTCAATGTAGGTACTACTGGCCTACAATTCATCAAGATGCAGTGAACATAGTAAGGAGTTGTGATGTATGCCAGCGGCAATGAGCTATCTCTCGGCGCCATGAGTTACCGATGACACCTATCTTAGAGGTGGAGTTGTCTGATGTGTGGGGCATCGATTTCATGGGCCCATTTGTGAGTTCCTATGGGCAGAAGTACATATTGGTTATAGTGTACTATGTGTCCAAATGGGTTGAGGCTATTGCTTTGCCTGAGAATGATGGCAAAAGTGTAGTTGGTTTCCTGAAGAAGAATATCTTCTCAAGGTTTGGCACACCTAGAGTTATTATCAGTGATGGTGGTTTTCACTTCTGCAATAAGGTGTTCAGTGTGCTTCTGACCAAGTATAGGGTTAAACAGCAAAAGGTTGCAATGCCTTATCATCCACAGACCAGTGGACAAGTAGAGGTGTCCAACAGGGAAATCAAAGCGATCTTGGAAAAGACAGTAAATGCCAACGGGACAGATTGGGCACGGAAGCTAGATGATGCTCTATGGGCATATCAGATAGCTTTCAAGACGCATATTGGTATGTCTCCATATCAATTGGTGTTTGGAAAGGCATGTCATTTGCCGGTTGAGCTTGAGCATAGAGCAATCTAGGCTTTGAAGAAGCTAAACCTTAGTTGGAACGAAACTGCAAACCTGAGGCTGGATCAGATAAATGAGATGGATGAGTTTCGTTTGAGAGCTTATGAGAGGTCTGCACTGTACAAGAAGAGGATGAAGTTGTACCATGACAATCATATTGAAAAGATAACCTTCACTCCTGGTGACTTGGTGTTACTTTTCAACTCCAGACTTTGTCTGTTTCTGGGAAAGTTGAGATCTAAATGGTCTGGACCTTTTAAGGTAACGCAAGTGTTTCAGTCTGGCGCTATTGAGCTGGAAAATGATAAGGGCGAGAGGTTCAAAGCTAATGGCCAGCGAATCAAGGCATATCTGGGTGCTCCAGAGGATGTGAAGATTGTGGAGGAATGTAAACTTGATGAAGTCTGAGTAATCAAGTAACCTGCGTCGCGCTGCGACGTTAAATTGTTCGCTGCTTGGGAGGCAACCCAAGATGTAATTATACTAGATATGCTCCCTTTTTCCTTATTTTTCTTTGTTTTTATAGAGTCACGGTGTGTTGATGTGTGCATGAGAGAATGGGTTGAAAGTGCATAAACTGGGTGTGTATATACTGCTCTTCACGAGAAGTCGCACGGACCGTGGTGCCCTTCACGGGCACTTTCATGGTCCGTCAACTTAAGGAACAACCTAAAGGAGCTACTGGAAATGGCAAGACAAAGGTTCACAGTCCGTCAGAGCTTGTACGGACCGTCTAGCCTCTCATGAACCTCAAGTATGAATTCTAGTTTCCAAGTCAAGGTCACGAACCGGTTCAAGGACCGTGATGCCCTTCATGGTCCGTCGTCTACCTTAGGTAAGTGTATTGTCTAAGTTAGGGTCACAGAGTCTTTCACGGATCGTGATGCCCCTCACGGGCAACTTCACAGTCCGTCGTCTACAACCCAGTCCTACCAGTACTTGACCCGACCTGCGCTTGACCCAACTTGAAATTAAAACGTATATGAGTTCCTAAGCGGCAAAGGTCAAGTTCATCCCCTTTTCTCTTCTTTCTTAGTATTATAACGGCTATTACGCAGTTAAATCAATTCGATCTGTGATAACTCCTTCATGCCTTGAGAATCGAAGCCCTAATCTGAAGTTGGTCAACAATTTCGAATCGAGTTCATCTTTCTTTGTGTGTGCAAGTTTCCTCTAACTCTTAGTAAGTTCTGATAAGCCCTTGTAATCAGTGGATTTAAGGTCACAACATGTTAGAATTACTTAAATTGCTCGAATTAAGCATGATTTTGTAATGAACTACACTGATGGGGACTGATTTGTTGTGGGTTAAGTTGAATTGGATGTTTTTAGTTGATTCTTGTATGTGGATATGATAATAGGGGGTTGAATTCGTGGTTGTCCTAGTTGGTTATGATTCCATGTTAGTTAGTTGAGTTTATTACGAACTGGTTGATGTGTAAATATTTGTTGGTCGTGAACTTGTGTAAAAATGGTGGTTAGGTGTTGTAAATGTATATTGGGAAGAAGGTGACTAAAACACTGGCCAAGTGTAAGACCACGATAGGTTTTACGGACCGTGGAAGCCACCACAGACCGTGAAACCTATCGTGGACCACACTTGAAGTCGAGCCACACCTCAAATAAGCTCACGGGCAGCATTACGGACCGTGGTTCACTCCACAGTCTGTGAAACCATCCTTGAACATTACTTGGAACTGATCCACTGTCACACACTGTGCACACTGAGTCTGGGTTAAATCCACGAGCAGTTTCATGGGCCGTTGTAAGTTTACCACGGCCCATGCAAGCTCCCGTAGAGTTCACTTGTGTTGTAAAATTTTCATTTCTCTGTACTTTAAATTTTTGTCGTTTGTTTGATTCTGTGGCCCTTCCCAATGATAGATTAGGTGACGACATTCTTAAGGCAAGGCATCACGAGGAAATTACACAGGGGAAGTCTGAGTACCCAATAGTGTGTCATTTTACTGTGTTGTGTACTAATGAGTTGTGTTTCTCAGGTACGATGCCTCATCGAAGAAAGAACGCAACCAAACCTCCCCCCCACTGCTTCTCAATTTGAGGGTCATGACGACTCTGAAGCTAGTAGTTCTGAGGTGCAGCTAAATGTCACACCTGAAGATCACTCACCTCGGTCCACTAGAGCACAAACCAAGAGGGCCATTCTCTAGGACACTCCTCCCCAGTCTGAAGAGGGAGGTAGTTATTTCGGTAGCATTGCAGCATCGGGTAGTGAATCTAATGCTGGTTCAGGTAGCCAGTCTACGGATAACTCGGGGGCAGTGCAGAGTCTGAAAGCGGCTCTTAGGAGGATGCTACTACTTCTCCACCTGCAGTAATACTAGAGGATAACACGGGAGCTCCGACAAAGAGAGGTGCAGCGGAGGTGGATGATGAGGTGACTCTAGACGATACAATGATTCAGTATGTGAGCATCCGTGAATTTGACCCAATAGTGCGACAACAACTTATTGAACGCTTCAGAGTTATGTGGACGGTGAACAGATCGGAAGAGTTCTTTGAAAAGGGAATTGTGAGTAAGTCAGGGGGATTTAGAAAGAAACCGCTCATGCCGGAGACTAGGGTAGTGCTGGCAGACATTCAGGCGTTTCCAGATATTTACAGACTGTTCCAGATTCACCAATTTGAGTGGATAACCAATGCTCCTGGGGAATACACTGTTTATATACCTCGAGAGTTCTATGTTGTCTACGTTGCCACTCTACTGAACATGGCTGCGGAAACTGAAACAACAGAGAGAGCATAGAGAACACTTGCAGCCTCATTTGCTTCGTTAGACACAATCACTATTCGGGGGAAAACTGTGAACATCTCAGAAGAAACAATTAATCGGATGCTTCATGGCCCTGATTATACAACACCAGCTTCTGTGGGACTATTTGAGGGTAAACACCACGCGGTCACGAGTGAAACGGAGATGGAGGATCATACTTCATGAGAGCGAGTCATGTGTTGGATTGCCGGGTACATTGCTACAGAAAGAGAAGCAGTGGCATGGGTGTCTGACCCAAATGTGCAGATTACGAAAGCGTCCCTGACTTTTCCAGCCAAGGTCTGGTGGTCAATAGTTCGAGCACGGTTGTGACCCACAACAAATGACAATACATTGTCTCCATCACTAGCATAATTGGTTGCATGCCTCATGGTCGGGTACCTTGTGAATTTTTTATATTTTATTCGTATCGATATTCTAATGTGACTGGTGTTTTTATGTCTTTTCTTGATTTTTATATTTTTCGGACGTTTACGAATTAAAATTATTGATATTTTTCAGACAGTCACAAAAAATTGTTAAATTTTGATGTTCCATTCGTATCGATATTCAGAGGTTACTAGTGCGATTTGGGAATTTTTTGAGATTTTAAAGTCATTTTCTTGATTTTTATATTTTTCGGACGTTTACGAATTAACATTTTAAATATTTTTTGGGCAATCACGAAAAAATGTGAAGTTTTGATATTTATTCGTATTGATATTCTAAGGTGACTGGTGCGTTTCAGGATTTTTTGAGGTGTTTTTATGTCTTTTTCTTGATTTTTATATTTTTCGGACGTTTACGAATTAAATTTTTTAAAAATTTTCAGACAGTCACGAAAAAATGTGAAATTTTGATAATCTATTCGTATCGATATTCTAAGGTGACTAGTAAGATTCGGGGATTTTTTGAGGTTTATTTGATGTCTTTTTCTTGATTTTTATATTTTTCAGACGTTTACGTATTAATATTTTTTATATCTTTTTGGCAGTCACAAAAAAATGTGAAATCTTGATATTTTATTTGTATCGATATTCTAAGTTGACTAGTGCGATTCGGGAATGTTTTGAGGTGTTTTTATGTTTTTTTCTTGATTTTAATATTTTTTAGACGGTTACAAATTAAATTTTTTGATATTTTTCTGACAGTCACGAATAAATGTGAAATTTTTATATTTTATTCGTATCAATATTCTAAGGTGGAAGGTGTGATATGGGAATTGTTTGAAGTGGTTTATGTCTTTTACTTGATTTTTATATTTTTTGGACTGTTACAAATTAAAATTTTTGATATTTTTCGGGCAGTCACGAAAATATTTGAAATCTTGATATTCTATTTGTATCGATATTCTATTATGATTGGTGCGATTCGAGAATTTTTCTATGTGTTTTTATGTCTTTTTCTTTATTTTTATAATTTTTTGGATGTTTACGAATTAAAATTTTTGATATTTTTCGGGCAGTCACGAAAAAATGTAAATTTTTTATATTTTATTCGTATCGATATTATAAGGTAACAAGTGCATTTCGGGAATTTTTAAAAGTGTTTTTATGTCTTTTTCTTGATTTTTATATTTTTCGGGCAGTACGATGTAATTACACAGGGGAAGTCTGAGTACCCGATAATGTGTCGTTTTATTGAATTGGTTATTAATGAATGTTTGCATGGTTTAAGTACTGTGGCTCCCCGTCAAAAGAACACAACCAAATATTCCTCACCTACTGAGTCTCAATCGGAAGGCATAATGCTTCCGAATCTAGTAGTTCGGTGGTACATATTAATGTTACACCTGATGATCATCCACCTCGAGCTACTGAATCCAGATCAGCGAGAGCTATTCTCCAGGACACTCATCCCCAGTCTGAAGAGGGAGGTAGTAGTTCTGGTACCGGTGAGGAATCATGAAGTAAATTTGATGCTGGTTCGGGAAGCCAGTCGAATGATGGTTCAGGAGGCAATGTAGAGTCTGAAAGTGGCTCTCAGGAAGATGCAACCACATCACCACATGCAGTAAATACAGAACCTGAGACTGGAGTACGGGAAGAGGAAGATGTTGTAGATGAGGATATATAAATCACCACTGATGATACCATGGTCCAGTATGTTCACATCTATGAATATGATCCCACGGCGAGACAACATTTGATTGACTGTTTCCATTCCATGTGGACTGTGAACTGGTCCGAAGAATTTTTCAACAATGGTATTGTAAACAAGATCGGTAGCTTCAAGAGGCGAGCAATCATACCTGAAACTAGAGTGGTGGTAGCTGATATCAAAGCATTCCCTGCATTTATTGAATATTTCAGCTTCATCAGTTCATCTAGATGAATAATGCACCTGGAGAATACTCTAGTCACCTGACCAGAGAGTTTTATTCATCTTATGCAGCTACACTGATGAACTTTTCTACGGAAACAGAGACAACTAAACGGGGACAAAAAGACATTGCCAGTACCTGGGGTCCACTCAGCTCAATTATGGTTTGGGGTAAATCTATAGATATTTCTGAGGCTACTATCAATAGGGCCCGGAATACACAGCACTAGCCTCAGTTGGCCTTTCTGAGGGTAAACATCATGCGGTCGCTAGTGATACTGAGATGGAGGTTCAGAGTTCTAGAGAGCGGGTCTTGCACTGGATTGCGAGGCAAATTGTTGTACATGGTGAGAATGCAACTTGGGTGACAGGAACGCCAATACTCATTACTAAAGCATCCCTATCTTTTACAGCCAAGGTGAGGTGGGCAGTTGTCCGTGCACAATTGAGACCTACATGTAATGATAACACTCTGTCTCCTTCATTGACATCTTTGGTAGTTTGCCTCATGGCTGGCTACCCATTAAATGTGAGGCGGATCATAGTGACTGAGATGAGAGATAGGGCATTAAATGAGAGAGTCGGGCATCCATTTCCCTGTCTAATAGGGAAATTGTGTAAACAAGTAGGCATTCCCCCCAAAAGGCTATTTGACAGATGGGGTGAAGCATTCAGACTCACCTAGGCCTCTAAAATCAAAGATGTCGATAACCATCTCTTTGGTGTGAAATCTGGTGTTATGGGTTCTTTAGCAGTTGTCCCTCATGTACCACTTGACATTCCACATGCGGATAAAGGACCAGAACATGGAGAGTCATCCCAGCCATCTACAGAGGCACCACCACCACTAGCTTCAGCCTCACAGGCTCCAGGTACCTTTGTCACTATTTCTATTCCTTTTCTTGAGAAATTGGTTGCAGATCAGCGCCAGACCAGGACCCTAGTCGACCAGATTGTACATCGGATGCCCCAGCTAATAGAGCGAGATGTGTTAGCTGCGAAGAAAGAGATAAAAGATGAGATGCGAAAGAAGATGACTGTCTTAAAAGACAGGATGGATGGCTTGGAGATACTTGTCCAGGACAGATTCCAGGTTGTCGGGTCAGTAGATAATAAAGAGTTTAAGTCACAATTGGCCGAGATGCGAGCTCAGGTTGCAAAACTAGCTGAAAAGCCAGTACATGTGCCCACTCCAGTCATGCCAGAGTCGTTGATGCAATTGCTCAATCAAGCACCCTCCACGCAATCACTTGACGATTTCTGGGGTGAAATACTCAAGAGTAAGTCTGGCAAGAGAAAACACAAGGCCGGAGAGTTTGATGAGGAGCTGTCTGCCGACCTATCTAAGGAGGAGAGAAGGCAACAAAATAAAGCCCGCAAGGCATCAAGGAAGGAAGCTAGAAAAAAAGAAGCAATTGAGCAACAACAACGATAAGGGTGAGTGGTAGCCAGCCTGATCTTGCGCTGGTTTCTGAGAGTGCACCCGTTGATAAGGGTGTCGACGCTGATCCGACTACCGGCGCCTAGAACGCCGCAGGTATGACCCCTCCTCATAGCCCTGTTTTATTCTTCGTCATTTACTTTGAGGGCAAAGTATCTTTGTTTGGGGAAGGGGTGGTGAGCAACCGGTCATTCTAGCTGTTAGGATGAATGGAGGTGACTCTGTCTTTATTGTAAAACCTTAGATGACTTTGTTTTTGTTGTGGTAAGAATATAAAGTGTTTATGTGTTGAGCTGTGCAATAGCTAGTAAAAAAATGAGGACCTTAATCTGAAATTTGACTGTTAGGATCTTTAGATTACATCTTAAATACTTACATGTTGAACATTGCTAGTCTGATAAATAAATTGGTGAACCAAGAAACTGGAGAATGTAGCCATGTGTCATGTGTGCGTGTGAATTTTGCTCGAAGTCTAACGCTAGGAGTAGAAACTAGAACTTGCCAGAGTATTCTTGCTTAGATATGAGAATAACCAGATAGAAGAGGATCAGTAGGCCATTCTTGTTAAGCCATTAAAAAGCCAGAAATAAAACAATTAAATAAAAAGCTTATCACTTGAACCCGATTTGAGCCTGAAAATCAATCTTTGTTCTTACCCAGTAAATATCATATCCTTGGGTCTCCGAAGATACGATGTCACAAATCAAGCCAAAAGCCTAAGTTGAGGGTGATTAAAATCCGAGCAGAAAGAAGAAGTGACAAAGAAGGTCCAACTAATGAGCTGAATGCATATAAAAAAATAATGAAGAAAAAGAGAAAAGAAAAGAAAAAGAAAAAGAAAATAATGGCGGTTGGGATGTGCTGAAATGAAGAACAAGAGGGAATCGCTTAGAAAAGAGTTGTGTGCAAAGAAACTTTGGAGAACCAAGGGACTAGTCACTCACAAACCCAAATATCCATTCCCTAGCCTGAGCCTATGTTACAAGCCAATAAAGTCCTACAGTGATCCTATTCTGGTTGTTTGAAAGATAGAGCGTAGAAAACAAGGGCAAGCCTATGGTAGTTTGTTGTTAGTGGTAGATGTTCTTTGAGAGTGCAAGCATAGTACCTAGTCCCAATTATCATGAGTGAGGGACTTCTTTGGTGTGAGGACACAGTGATTGCATTCGAGAGTAGATTGTGGTAGCTGATAGTTCACAGGCATAAGCATGATCGACTGTGAGTAATGAGATGTCATATATTGATCTTTGCATGTTAGATTCATGATTTTGGATAAAAATTCTGTTTGACATGGCTGTTGCGTAGTTTCAAAAGTGTTTGAATGATTTGAGGGTTGAATGTATTGTTTTCTCATCACTTGAGGACAAGTAATGGTTCTAAGTTGAGGGTGTTGATGTGCCGCGAAATCTTGGCACATTTGATGCTTGAAAAATAAGAATTAATACTGGAATCGAGTTTTTTTTATGTGGATATAATGTGTTTGGTAGTGTTTGTACAGGTGCAACAAGTGGAAGTGAAAGAAGATAGAAAAGATGAAAATTTAGTGAAAGTGGAAGTGAAGACCACAGACGACCTTACGGGCCGTGATCTTTACTACGGATCGTGGAGTTGAACCAGTGCTGAGGGTTGGAGGAACTGAACGAGGGTTAAACCAAGTGAAGACCACGAACAACCTCACAGGCCGTGGTCCTCACAACGGTTTGTGGTTCGAGTCGTGAAGATGAGCAAATGAATGGGAAATGAAAAGTTGAAAAAGGAATTGACCAAGGGAAGACCGCGGACAACTACACGGACCGTGGTCATTGTCACGAGTCGTGGTGGTGTCCGTGGTAATGATACAGTAAAGGGGCATTGGAAAGTTGAAGAGGGAATTTATCAAGTGTAGACCACAAACAACTACAGGGACTGTGGTCATTGTCACGAGTCGTGGTGGTGTCCGTGGTAATGATACATTGTACATGTCTTGAAGAACCAGTTTTGGATGAGTCCAAGTGAAGACCACGAAGGGTTTCACGAACCGTGAAGCCCTTGACGGGTCGTGGAAGCAGTCGTGAAGGGTCCGACAGTTCAGTCCTACTTCGAGTAGGACTCTTTTTAAAAACACTTTATTTAAATTAATTAGGTCGATTTTTAGTTTTTATCTTGTCTTCCCTTGAACGACGAACAAAGTTTCCATTATTATTTAGCTTTTGGTTTCGACAGATTAACATCAATTAAGTTTGAACGTTGAATTCCGGTTCTTGAATTAAAGTGCTATCGATTTGATTATCTTTGTAAGTATTCTCTTATCATGTTTTCATTTCATACTTTTGCAAGTTTATGTGAAATCATGAGTGGCTAAATACCACAACTGGGGTTGTGGGGTCTATGATGTAATTCTAATTGTAATTTCGTAAAACGAGTGAAAGGCGATTTATGTTTACAAATTGTAATTTAGCTTTCGTTATTCATGTATACTGATGAGTGCACGCATTAGAGTGAGCCTGTATCTGTCATTTGTTCGGGAGAAAAATGATAGTTAGTAAAAAGTTAAATTAACCTGACGAAATGGAGTCAAAGTTCGAGTTCGAGAGAAAAGAACTTTGACACTATTGAAAGAGAGGGTAAAACTTATAACACTCTTGGATCGAGAGGACTTGAGTGAATATTATCTAATTAGACTGAGAAGTGTCAGATATAGTTAGGTCGCATTTAGATTGGAGATATAAATTGCTTGAAACTCAACTACGGAAGAACATTAGATGCAACGTTATGGTGAACACAATCTTGGTTTCATTTAATTATCGAAAGAACTTTAGAACTGATATTATGTTAATTGTTGAATTAGATCTTAATTAATAACTTTGGTTACTTGAACATTATTGATAAACCCATTTTACTTTCCGTAACTGTTTCTTCAGGAAATAATAACTATGGTTGAGTAAAACGTGATAGTGAAATCATTTATGTAAATAAATTCTCTGTGGGATCGACCTCCACTCACGTTGAGTTCGATAACTTGACTTCGACCGTTTATATCTCTTAATTGAGGTGTAAATTTGGACGTATCAATATTCTAAGGTGACTGGTGCGATTCGGTAATTTTTTGAGGTGTTTTTATTTCTTTTTCTTTATTTTTATATTTTTCAGACGTTTACGGATTAAAATTTAATATTTTCCAGGCAGTAACGAAAAAAATTGTAAAATTTTGATATTTTATTCGTATCAATATTCTAAGGTCACTGGTGTAATTCGAGATTTTTTTGAGCTATTTTTATGTTTTTTTCTTGATTTTTATATTTTCGGACGTTTACGAATTAAATTTTTTGATATTTTTTGGGCAGTCACAAAAAAATGTGAAAATTTTATCTTCTATTTGTATCGATATTCTAAAGTGACTGGTGCGATTGGGAAATTTTTTTGAGGTGTTTTTACGTATTTTTCTTGATTTTCATATTTTTTGAACGTTTACGAATTAAATTTTTTGATATTTTTCGGGTAGTCACAAAAAAATATGAATTTTTTTTTATTCGTATCAATATTCTAAGGTGACAGGTGCGATTCGGGAATTTTTTGAGATGTTTTTATATCTTTTTCTTGATCTTTATATTATTAGGACGTTTACGAATTAAATTTTTTGATATTTTTCGGGCAGACACGAAAAAATGTGAAAATTTGATATTTTATTCATATCGATTTTCTAAGGTGACTGGTGCGATTCAGGATTTTTTGAGGTGTTTTTATGTCTTTTTTCTTGATTTTATGTTTTTCGAACGTTTACAAATTAAAAGTTTTGATATTGTTTTGGGCAATTACGAAAAAACGTGATTCTGATATTTTATTCATATCGATATTCTAAGGTGACAGGTGTGATTTGGGAATTTTTGTCTTTTTCTCGATTTTTATATTTTTCGGAGGTTTACGAATAATTTTTTTTGACTGGTGCGATTCGGGAATTTTTTTGAGGTATTTTTATGTCTTTTCTTGATTCTTATATTTTTCGAACGTTTACGATATTATTTTTTTTATATTTTTCGGGAAGTCACGAAAAAAGTGAAATTTTAATATTTTATTTGTATCGATATTTTAAGGTGATAGGTGCGATTCGGTAATTTTTTGAGGTGTTTTTATGTGTTTTTCTAGATTTTATATTTTTTGGATGTTTACGAATTAATTTTTTCTTAATTTTTCGAGCAGTCACGAAAAAATAAGAAATTTCGATACTTTATTCGTATCGATATTCTAAGGTGACAGGAGCGATTTGGGAATTTTTTGAGGTGTTTTTATGTCTTTTTCTAATTTTTATATTTTTCGGACGTTTACAAATTAAAATTTTTGATATTTTTTGGGCAAGTCAAGAAAAATGTGAAATTTTGATATTTCTTTCATATCGATATTCTAAGGTGACAGGTGCGATTCGGGAGTGTTTTGAGGTGTTTTTATGTCTTTTTATTGATTTCTATATTTTTCGGACGTTTACGAATTAGAATTTTTGATATTTTTCAGGCAGTCACGGAAAAATGTAAAATTTTTATATTTTATTCGTATCGATATTCTATGGTGACTGGTGCGATTCAGGAATTTTTTGAGGTGTTTTATGTCTTTTTCTTGATTTTAATATTTTTCGTACGTTTAAGAATTAATTTTTTTGATACTTTTCGGTAGTCGAGAAAAAATGTGTAATTTTGATACCTATTCGGATCGATATTCTAAGGTGACTGGTGTAATTTGGCAATTTTTTAAGGTTTTTTTTTATGTCTTTTCTTGATTTTTCTATTTTTCGTACGTTTACGAATCAAAATTTTTGATATTTTCCGACAGTCACGAAAAATTATGAAATTTTGATACTTTATTCGTATCGATATTCTAAGGTGATTAGTGCGGTGCGATTCGGGATTTTTTTGAGGGGTTTTTACGTCTTTTTATCATTTTTCTATTGTTCAAAAGTTTACGATTTGTTTTTTATATTTTTCGAGAAGTTACAAAAAAATGTGAAATTTTGATAATTTATTTGTATCGATATTCTAAGGTTACTTGTTCTATTCGGGAATTTTTTAAGGTGTTTTTATGTCTTTTTCTTGATTTTTATATTTTTTAGACGTTTATGAATTAAATTTTTTGATATTTTTCGGGCAGTCACGAAAAAATATGAAATTTTTATATTTTTTTGGTATCGATGTTCTAAGGTGACTGGTGCGATTCGGTAATTTTTTGAGGTGTTTTTATGCCTTTTTCTAGATTCTTATATTTTTCAGACGTTTACAAATAAAGTTTTTTGATATTCTTCGGGTAGCCACGAAAAAATGTGAAAATTTTGATATTTTATTCGTATCGATATTCTAAGGTGACAGTGCGATTCGGGAATTTTTTGAGGTGTTTCTATGTCTTTTTCTTGATTTTTATATTTTTTTGAACGTTTACGAATTAAATGTTTTTTATATTTTTCGAGCAATCATTAAAAAATGTGAAATTTGGTATTTTATTCGTATCGATATTCTAAGGTGACAGGTGCGATTCATGAATTTTTTAAGGTGTTTTTATGTCTTTTTCATGATTTTTATGTCTTTCGAATGTTTACGAATTAAATTTTTTGATATTCTTCAAGTAGTCACGAAAAAATATGAATTTTTTATATTTTATTCTTATTGATATTCTAAGGTGACTGGTGTGATTCGGAAACTTTTTGAGGTGTTTTTATGTCTTTTTCTTGATCTTTATATTTTTCGAACGTTTAAGAATTAAAATTTTTTGATATTTTTCGGGAGTCAAGAAAAAATTTGAATTTTTGATATTCTAAGGTGACTGGTGCGATTCATGAATTTTTTAAGGTGTTTTTATGTCTTTTTCAGGATTTTTATGTCTTTCGTATGTTTACGAATTAAATTTTTTGACATTCTTCAAGTAGTCACGAAAAAATGTGAAATTTTTATATTTTATTCGTATCGATATTCTAAGGTAAATGGTACAATTCGGGAACTTTTTGAGGTGTTTTTATGTCGTTTTCTTTATTTGTAATTTTTTTATACATTTCGGGTAGTCACGAAATTTTTTTTTGATCTTTTATTCGTATCGATATTCTAAGGTGACATGTGTAATTCGAGAATTTTTTGATGTGTTTTTATGTCTTTTTCTTGATTTTTATATTTTTTGGACGTTTACAAATTAAGTTTTTTGATATTTTTCGGGGAATCACGAAAAAATGTGAAATATTGATATTTTATTCTTATCGATATTCTTAGGTGACAGGTGCCATTCGAGATTCTTTTGAGGTGTATTTATGTGTTTTCTTGATTTTTATATTTTTCAGACGTATACGAATTAAATTTTTTGATATTCTTCGAACTGTCAGGAAAAAATGTGAAATTTTGATATTGTTTTCATATCAATATTCTAAGGTGACATGTGTGATTCGAGATTTTTTTGATGTGTTTTTATGACTTTTTCTTGATTTTTATATTTATCGGATGTTTACAAATTAAATTTTTTGATATTTTTCGGAGAATCACGAAAAAATGTCAAATATTCATATTTTATTCTTAACGATATTCTAAGGTGACAGGTGCCATTCTAGATTCTTTTGAGATGTGTTTATGTGTTTTTCTTGATCTTTATATTTTTCGGACGTTTATGAACTAAATCTTTTGGTATTATTCGGGCAGTCATGAAAAAATATGAAAGTTTACTATTTTATTACTATTGAAATTCTAAGGTGATAGGTGCGATTCAGGATTCTTTTGAGATGTTTTTATGTCTTTTTCTTTATCTTTATATTTTTCTGACGTTTACGAATTAAATTTTTTGATATTTGTCGGGCAGTCACGAAAAAATGTAAAATTTTAATATTTTATTCGTATCGATATTCTTAGGTGACAGGAGCGATTGGGAATTTTTTGAGGTGTTTTGATTTCTTTTTTCTTATTTTTATATTTTTTGAACGTTTAGGAATTAAATATTTTGATATTGCAGTCACGAATAATGTGAAATTTTGATATTTTATTCCTATCGATATTATGATGTCACAGGTGCGATTCGGGATTTTTGGAGGGGTTTTTACGCCTTTTTCTCATTTTTCTATTATTCAAAAGTTTACGAATTTTTTTAAAATTTTTTTCGAGAAGTTGCTAAAAAATGTGAAATTTTGATAATTTATTCGTATCGATATTCTAAGGTGACTTGTTCTATTCGGGAATTTTTTAAGGTGTTTTTATGTCTTTTTCTTTTATTTTTATATTTTTTAGATGTTTATGAATTAAATTTTTTGGGCAGTCACGAAAAAATATGAAATTTTTATTTTTTTTTCGTATCGATATTCTAAGGTGACTGGTGCAATTCGGTAATTTTTTGAGGTGTTTTTATGCCTTTTTCTGGATTCCTATATTTTTCAGACGTTTACGAACAAAGTTTTTTTATATTCTTCGGGTAGCCACGAAAAAATGTGAAATTTTGATATTTTATTCGTATCGATATTCTAAGGTGACAGGTGCGATTCGGGAATTTTTTGAGGTGTTTCTATGTCTTTTTCTAGATTTTTATATTTTTTTGAATGTTTACGAATTAAATCTTTTGATATTTTTAGAGCAATCATTAAAAAATGTGAAATTTGATATTTTATTCGTATCGATATTCTAAGGTGCAAGGTGCGATTCATGAATTTTTTAAGGTGTTTTTATGTCTTTTTCATGTTTTTTATGTCTCTCGAATGTTTACGAATTAAATTTTTTGATATTCTTCAGGTAGTCACGAAAAAATGTGAATTTTTTATATTTTATTCGTATCGATATTCTAAGGTGACTGGTGCGATTCGGGAACTTTTTGAGGTGTTTTTATGTCTTTTTCTTGATCTTTATATTTTTCGAACGTTTAAGAATTAAAATTTTTTGATATTTTTTGGGAGACAAGAAAAAATTTGAATTTTTTATATTTTAAGGTGACTGGTGCGATTCGAGAACTTTTTGAGGTGTTTTTATGTCTTTTCTTTATTTTTTATATTTTTCGGGAAGTCACGAAATATTGTGAAATTCTGATATTTTATTCGTATCAATAATCTAAGGTGACTGGAGCGATTCGGGAGTTTTTTGATTTGTTTTTAGGTCTTTTTCTTGATTTTTTATATTTTTCAGACTTTTATGAATTAAAATTTTTGATATTTTTCGTGCAATCTCGAAAATATGTGAAATTTGATATTTTATTCGTATCGATATTCTTAGGTGACAGGTGCGATTCGGGAATTTTTTGAGGTCTTTTTATGTCTTTTTCTCAATTTTTATATTTTTCTAACGTTTACGAATTAAATTTTTTGATATTTTTCGAGCAATCACGAAAAAATGGGAAATTTTGATATTTTATTCGTATTGATATTCTAAAGTGATAGGTACCTTTTGAAATTTTTTTTAGGTGCTTTTATGTATTTTTCTTTATTTTTATATTTTCAGACGTTTACGAATTCAAATTTTTCAGATTTTTCAGGCAGTTCCTAAAAAATGTGAAAGTTTGATATTTTATTTGTATCGATAATCTACGGTAACAAGTGCGATTCGAGAATTTTTTGTGGTGTTTTTTTTGTCTTTTTCTCGATTTTTATATTTTTCGGACATTTACGTATTAAATTTTTTTATGTTTTTCCGGGCAGTCACTAAAAAAGTGAAATTTTGACATTTTATACATATCGATATTCTAAGGTCAATAGTGCGATTCGAGAATTTTTTGAGGTGTTTTTATGTCTGTTTCTTGATTTATATATTTTTCGAACGTTTACGAATGAAATTTTTTAATATTTTTGGGGTAGTCACGAAAAAATGTGAAATTTTGATATTTTATTCGTATCGATATTCTAAGTGACTGATGCGATTCGGGAATTTTTTGGTGTTGTTTTATGTCTTTTTCTTGATTTTTATATTTTTCGAACGTTTACAAAATACAGTTTTTGATATTTTTCTGGCAGTCACGAAAAATATTTGAAATTTTGAAATCATATTTGTATCGGTATGCTAAGGTGACAGGTGCCATTCGAGAATTTTTTGAGGTGTTTTTATCTCTTTTTCTTAATTTTTATATTTTTCGAACGTTTATGAATTAAATTTTTGGATATTTTTCGAGCAATCACGAAAATATTTGTAATTTTGATATTTTATTCGTATCGATATTCTACGGTGACAGGTGCCATTAGATAATTTTTTGAGGTGTTTTTATGTCTTTTTTTATTTTTATATTTTTTGGACGTTTACGAATTAAATTTTTGATATTCTTTGGGCAGTCACGAAAAAATGTGAAATATTGATATTTTATTTGTATCGATATTCTAAGGTGAGAAGTGTGATTCAGGATTCTTTTGAGGTGTTTTTATGTGTTTTACTTGATCTTTATATTTTTTAGACGTTTATGAATTAATTTTTTTTTTTTTCAGGCAATCAAGAAAAAAAGTGAAATTTTGATATGTTATTCGTATCGATATTCTAAGGTGACTGGTGCAATTCAGGAAATTTTTTGAGGTGTTTTTATGTTGTTTTATTGATTCTTATATTTTTCGGACATTTACGAATTAAAATTTTTGGGATTTTTCGGGCAGTCATGAATAAATGTGAAATATTGATATTTTATTCGTATCGATATTCTAAGGTTACATGTGCGATTCAAGAATTTTTTGAGTTGGTTTTATGTTTTTTTTATATATTTTGTTTTAGATGTTTACTAATAAAAAATTTTGATATTTTTCGGGCATTAACTAATAAATGTGAAATTTTGATATTCCATTCAAATCGATATTCCAACTTGACTAGTGCGATTCGGGAATTTTTTGAGGTGTTTTTACGTCTTTTTCTTGATTTTGTATATTTTTCGAACAGTCACGAAAAAAATGTTAAATTTTTATATTATTTTTTGTATCGATATTCTATAGTGACTGGTGCGATTCGAGAATTTTTTGGAGTGTTTTTATGTATTTTTATTGATTTTTATATTTTTCGGACGTTTACGAATTAAAATTTTTGATATTTTTTGGGAAGTTTCGAAAAAAGTGAAATATTGATATTTTATTCTTATCGATATTCTAAGGTGACAAGTGCGATTTGGAAATTTTTTAAGGTGTTTTTATGTCTTTTTCTTGATTTTTATATTTTTCTAATCTTTACGAATTAAATTTTTTGATATTTTTCTAGCAATCACCAAAAAATGTGAAATTTTGATATTCTATTCGTATAGATATTCTATGGTGACTGGTGCGATTCGGAAAAATTTTTAACGTGTTTTTATGTCTTTTCCTTGATTTTTTTATTTTTTTGGATGATTACGAATTAAAATTTTGTATATTTTTCGAACAGTCACGAAATAAATGTGAAATTTTTATATTATTTTTCGTATCGATATTCTAAAGTGACTGGTGCGATTCGAGAATTTTTTGGGGTGTTTTTATGTCTTTTTCTTGATTTTTATATTTTTAGGACGTTTACGAATTAAAATTTTTGATATTTTTTGGGAAGTCTCGAAAAAAGTGAAATATTGATATTCTAAGGTGACAAGTGCAATTTGGATTTTTTGAGGTGTTTTGATGTATTTTTCTTGATTTTTATATTTTTCTGACCTTGACGAATTGAATTTTTTGATATTTTTCTAGCAATCACCAAAATATGTGAAATTTTGATATTTCATTCGTATAGATATTCTATGATGACTGGTGCGATTCGGAAAATTTTTTAAGGTGTTTTTATGTCTTTTCCTTGATTTTTTTATTTTTTGGATGTTTACAAATTAAAATCTTTGATATTTTTGGGAAGTCCCGAAAAAATGTAAAATTTTAATTTTTTTATTCGTATGAATATTCTAAAGTGACAGGAGTGATTCGGGAATTTTTTAATGTGTTTTTATGTCTCTTTCTTGATTTTTATATTTTTTGAATGGTAAAATTAAAATTTTAGATATTTTTTGGGGTATTACTAAAAAATGTGAAATATTGATATTTTATTCTAATCGATATTCTAAGGTGACATGTGCAATTCAGGATTCTTTTGAGGTGTGTTTATGTCTTTTTCTTCATCTTTATATTTTTCGGACGTTTATGAATTAGAATTTTTGATATTTTTTGGGCAGTCACGAAAAATGTGAAATTTTAACTTTTTATTCCTATCGATATTCTAAGGTGATAGGTGCGATTCAGGATTCTTTTGAGGTGTTTTTATGTCTTTCTCTTGATCTTTATATTTTTTGGGCAATCACAAATAAATGTGAATTTTTTATATTTTATTCATATCGATATTCTGAGGTTACAAGTGAGATTCAAGAATTTTTTGAAGTGTTCTTATGTCCTTTCCTTGATTTTTATATTTAGTGAACTCTTACGAATTAAAATTTTTGTTATTTTTCGGGCAGTCACGAAAAAATGTAAAATTTTGATATTTTATTCATATCGGTATTCTGAGGTGACATGTACGATTCGAGATTTTTTGAGGTGTTTTTATGTATTTTTCTTGATTTTTATATTTTTCGGACGTTTATGAATCAATTTTTTTGGTATTTTTCGGCCTGTCACCAAAAAAATTAGAAATTTTGATACTTTATTCGTATCGATATTCTGAGGTGACTGGTGCGGTTTGGGAATTTTTTGAGGTGTTTTTATGTCTTTTTCTTGATTTTTATATTTTTCGGACATTTACGAATTAAAATTTTTGATATTTTTCGGACAGTCACGAAAAAATATCAAATTTTGATATTTTATTCGTATCGATATTCTAAGGTGACAAGAGCAATTTGAAATTTTTTTGAGGTGTTTTGATGTCTAATTCTTGATTTTATATTTTTCACACCTTTACGAATTAGAATTTTTGATATTTTTCTAGCAATCACGAAAAAATGTGAAATTTTTATATTCTACTCGCATCGATATTCTAAGGTGACTGGTACAATTTGGGAATTTTTTGAGGTGTTTTTATGACTTTTTCTTGATATTTATATTTTCGGACGTTGATAAATTAAATTTTTTGATATTTTTCGGACAGTCACGAAAAATGTGAAATATTGATATTTTATTCGTATCGATATTCTAAGTTGACAAGTGAGATTTGGGAATTTTGTAAGGTGTTTTTATGCCTTTTTCTTGATTTTTATATTTTTAGGACGTGTAAGAATTAAATTTGTTTATATTCTTCGGGCAGTAACGAAAAAATGTGAAATTTTGATATTTTATTCCTATCAATATTCTAAGGTGACATGTGCGATTTGGGAATTTTTCGAGTTTTTTTTTGTTTTTTATTGTTGCTTTATATATTTTGTGAACGTTTATGAATTAAAAATTTTGATATTTTTCGAGCAGTCACTAAAAATGTAAAATTTTGATATTCTATGTTACAAGTGCGATTCGAGATTTATTGAGGTGTTTTTATGTCTTTTTCTTGATTTTTATATTTTCGGACGTTTACAAATCAAAATTTTTGATATTTTTCAGGCAGTCACGAAAAAATGTGAAATTTTGATATTTTAATCTTATTGATATTCTAAGGTGACTAGCGCTATTCGAGAATTTTTTGAGGTGTTTTTTTGTCTTTTTCTTTATCTTTATATTTTTCTGATGTTTACAAATTAAATTTTTTGATATTTGTCGGGCAGTCACGAAAAAATGTAAAATTTTACTCCCTCCGTCCCATTTTATGTGGCAACATTTCCTTTTTGGTCAGTCCCAAAAAGAATGTCACATTTCCTTATATGGAAAGTATTTAAAGGTACAATTTCTTTTTTATCCTTGTTGGTCCCACTTAATTTTAAAATAATACTCCAATACATTTATGAGGAGAGAGAAATTGAGTCTACTTTTTAAAAGGGCAATTTGGTAAACATTTCAAAGTCTTCATTTATTTCTTAAACTCCGTGCCCGGTCAAATGTTGCCACATAAAATGGGACGGAGGGAGTAATATTTTGTTCGTATCGATATTCGTAGGTGACAGGTGCGATCGGGAATTTTTCGAGGTGTTTTTATTTCTTTTTTCTTATTTTTATATTTTTTGAACGTTTAGGAATTCAATGTTTTGATATTTTTCGGGCAGTCACGAATAATGTGAAATTTTGATATTTTATTCGTATCGATATTCTGATGTGACAGGTGCGATTCGGGAATTTGTTGAGGTGTTTTTTATGTCTTTTTCTTAAATTTTATATTTTTCAGATGTTTACAAATTAAATTTTTGATATTTTTTGGGTAGTAACGAAAAAATGTTAAATTTTTATATTTTATTCGTATCGATATTCAGAGGTGACAGGCGCAATTCGGGAATTTTTTGAGGTGTTTTTATGTCTTCTTTGTGATTTTAATATTTTTCGGACGTTTATGAATATAAATTTTTGGTAATTTTTGGTTAGTCATGGAAAAAAGTGTAATTTTTATATTTTATGTGTATCGATATTCTAAGGTGACAAGTGCGATTCGGGATTTTTTGAGGTGTTTTTATGTCTTTTTCTTGATTTTTATATTTTCGGACGTTTACTAATGAATTTTTTTGATATTTTTCAGGCAGTCACGAAAAAATGTGAAATTTTGATATTTAAATCTTATTGATATTCTTAGGTTATTGGCGTGATTCGAGAATTTTTTGAGATGTTTTTTTGTCTTTTTCTTTATCTTTATATTTTTCTGACGTTTACGAATTAAATCTTTTGATATTTGTCGGGAAGTCACGAAAAAATGTAAAATTTTAATATTTTATTCGTATCGATATTTTTAGGTGACAAGTGCGATCGTGAATTTTTTGAGGTTATTTTTATTTCTTTTTTCTTATTTTTATATTTTTTGGACGTTTAGGAATTAAATGTTTTGATATTTTTTGGGCAGTCACAAATAATGTGAAATTTGATATTTATTCGTATCGATATTCTGATGTCACTGCTGCGATTTGGAATTTTTTGAGGTGTTTTTATGTGTTTTTCTTTCTTCTTATCTTTTTCGGACGTTTACGAATTAAAATTTTTGATATTTTTCAGGGAGTCACAAAAAAATGTCAAGTTTTGATATTTTATTCGTATCGATATTCTAAGGTGACAGATGCGATTCGGGAATTTTTTGAAGTGTTTTATGTCTTTTTCTTGATTTTTATATTTTTCGGGCAGAAGAAAAAAATGTGGAATTTTGATAATTATTCTTATAGATATTCTAAGGTGACTAGTGCGATTCGGGAATATTTTGAGGTGTTTTTATGTCTTTTTCTTGATTTTTATTTTTTTCAAACGTTTACGAATTAAATTTTTTTATATTTTTCGGGCAGTCACGAAAAAATAAGAAATTTTGACATTTTATTCGTATTGATATTCTAAGGTGACAGGTGCGATTCGGGAATTTTTTGAGGTGTTTTATGTCTTTTTCTTGATTTTAATATTTTTCGTACGTTTACGAATTAATTTTTTTTTTTTTTGTCGGGCAGTCACAAAAAATTGTGAAATTTTGTTATTTTTTTCGTATTGATATTCTAAGGTGACTGGTGCGATTCGAGAATATTTTGATGTGTTTTTATATCATTTTCTTGATTTTTATATTTTTCGAACGTTTACAAATTATAATTTTTGATATATTCGGCCAATATGATGTGGCGCAATATCTTAGCACATTTAATGCTTGAAAACTAAGGATTAAGACTAGAATTTAGTGTATTTATGTGGATATAATGTATTTGGTAGTGATTGTACTGGTGAAACTGGTGAAAGTGAAAGAAGATAGAAAAGAAGAAGAAGTCAGTGAAGGTGAATTGAAAGAAGTAAAGACCACAGACGATCTCACAAGTCGTGGTCTTCACTACGGATCGTGGAGACACTCATAGAATTGAACCAGTGTTTAAGGTTGAGAGAGCTGAAAGATGATTGAACCAAGTGAAGATTATGGACGACTTCATGAGCCGTGGTCCTCACAACAATCTGTGGTGCCAGTCGTGAAGGTGAACCAGTGGATAGGCAAGGAAAAGTTGAAAAAGGAATTGACCAAGTGAAAACCACGGACAGCTACACGGACCGTGGTCATCATCACGAGTCGTGGTGATGTCCGTGGTAAATGATACAGTGAAGGAGCATTGGAAAGTTGAAGAGAGAATTCCACAAGTGAAGACCACAGACAACTACACGGCCTGTGGTCATTGTCACGAGTCGTGGTAGTGTCCGTGGTGATGATGTAGTATACAAGTCTTGAGCAGCCTGTCTTGGGTGAGTCCAAGGGAAGACCACGAAGGGCTTCAAGGACCGTGAAGCCCTTGACGGGTCATAGAGCTATCCGTAAAGCTGCCCACATTTCAGTCCTACTTCGAGTAGGATTCTTTTTAAAACACTATTTTCGAATTAATTAGGTCGTTTTTTATGTTTTATTTTATCTTCCCTTGAACGACAAACAAGTTTCCATTATTCTCAGTTTGTGGTTTTGGAAATTAACATCGAATCAAAGTTTGAAAGTTGAATTTTGGTTTTTGAATCATCTACGAGCTTATCACTTTGCTTATCTTTGTGAGTATTTCCGCATTATGTTTTCATTACATACTTCTACAAAGTTACGTGAAATCATGAGTGGCTAAATACCACAACTGGGGTTGTGGGATCCATGACGTAATTCTAATCGTAATTTCGTAAAATGAGTGAAAGGCAATTTATGTTTACAAATTGTAATTTAGCTTTCGTTATTCATGTATTCTGATGAGTGCATGCATTAAAGTGAGCCTGTACCTGTCATTTGTTTGAGAGAAAAATGATAGTTTGGAAAAAGTTAAATTAATATGACGAAATAGAGTCAAGGTTTAAGTTTGAGAGAAAAAAAACCTTCACACTATTGTAAGCGAGGGTAAATCGTGTAACACTCTAGGACCGAGAGGACTTGAGTGAAGATTATCTGAGTAGACTGAGAAGTGTCAAATATAGCTAACTCGCATGTATTGTGTAGAGGTAAATTTCCTGAAACTCAACTACGGAAGAACATTAGACGCAACGTTATGGTGAACACAATCCTAGTTTCATTTAATTATTGAAACAACTTCAAAACTGATATTTTGGTAATTGTTGAATTAGATTTTAGTTTACAACTTTGGTTACCAAAGCGTTAACGCTAAACCCATTTTACTTTCTGTAATTGTTTCTTTAGGAAATAATAACGCCATTTAAGTGAAATGCGACAGTGAAATCATTTCTGTAAAGAAATTCTCTGTGGGATCGACCTCAACTCACGTTGAGTTCTATAAATTGACTTCGACCGTACGTATCAAATTTTGGTGCCGCTGTCGGGGAATTTCAATTCAGAAGTGTTTTACTAGCTTTTATTTAAGTGTAGTTAGATTTCCAAATTTTACGATTTGTTCTTTGTCTGTGTCTCTTTCAGGTGAGTTCAACTGTGTATGCAAAATACCAGAAGTAAGGGAGCCCCATTAGTCCCATATGATCCAAAACTTCGGAAAACAATTCGCAAAATGGTGAACGCACAAAAACTTGAGGCGCAGAGACAGAGATTTGGATTGGAATCTGAAACCGTCGCAAGAGGTATTCAGCCAAATGCTGTGAACAACCAACCTACGACAGTGAACGAAAACATAGCAGTGGATGGTATCATTCCTCCCCACCGTTAACCAATAGCTCCAAGGGGTAGAGCACAACCACCAACTCACATGATGTATGAAGAGGATGACTTAGACTTGGATGGAGCTGGAGCGATGGTGTTACTTGCACTACCTCCAGGTGTTAAATTCACAATCACCAGCACTATGATTCAACTGCTGAATCTGAAAGGTATGTTCAGGGGTGCAGCTGGTGATGATGCGAACTAACATTTGATGAACTTTGTGGTGATCTGCAAATCGCAAGAAATTCCTAGGGTTAGCAACTGATAGACGAGGTGTCAAAGAACAACAGAGCATGGTACACCAGGATGCAGAAGTAGGAGGTCTTGGGTATATATTTGAACTTTCAGCTGAACAAAGGAAAAGAGAAGAAGAAAAGGATCAAGACATGGCACACATGAGGACCCAAATAGATCTACTTACGAAGCATATTGTGACAAAGTCTGAGAAGGTAAATGTTGTGGGATAGCGAAATAGGTATAAAGATCAGGATATTGATCTAGATGAGGAGACTAATTACCTGGGCAACCAAGGAGGTTTCTAGAATTATAACTCGGGAAACCAAGGTTACAATTCTGGAAATGCAGGTCAGAACTACTCAAGGGAAGGACATTTTAAGAGGCCAACAAACAGAGAGCAGGGAAACTGGCAGAACAGAGATGGGTATAGAAATGATCACAGTGGTGTCTATGTGCCCCTAGGAAATAGAGATCGGGCAAGTGGTAGTTCCAGCGGGTCTAAACTGGAAGACATGTTGGCCAATGTGCTCCAATAAGTGGAATCAACTGATGCATGGGTGAAGGAGATGAGAGGTGATTTCTCCAGTATGAGTCAACTGGTAGACTCTCACACCACCTCCATCAAGCAAATTGAGCAGCAGTTGGGGAAAGTTTCAGCCTCATTAAACCAAAGGAAGAATGGGTCACTACCAAGTGACACGATCCAAAATCCTAAGAAGGATGGGCATTGCATGGCTTTCGCTACCAGGAGTGGTAAGATTCTTACTGACCCAATTTCTGCAGGTACTAAACATGGGCAAGTGTTAGAGCAAGCTAGAAGAGAAGAGGATGAAGCTGAGCATGTAGATGACTTGGAGGATTCTCACCAATAGCACAACCTGCAAGAGGAAAAGAGAAAGAGGTTGAGGGAAACATGCCTTTACAACAGATCCCAAGATCACCTCATCGTTTCCCTCAAAGGCTTAAAAAGAAAGCCGAAGATGGGAAATTTGCGAAGTTCATCACCATGTTGCAACAGTTGTCAGTAAACATCCCACTAGAGCAAATATCAAGTTCATGAACGACTTGGTCACAAAGAAAAGAGTTGTAAGTATCAATTTAACTGACAATGTTCATCACTGCAGTGCTATTACTACCAGATCTCTGGTACAGAAGAAGGATGATCCGAGTGCATTCACCATACCGTGCACCATCGGATCAATCGATTTCGCAAAGGCCTTGTGTGACTTAGGGGACAGTATAAACTTGATGACGCTGGCCATCTACAAGCAACTCGGGTTAGGAGTTCCAAAACCCACAACCATGAGGTTGATGATGGCAGATAGGTCAGTGAAGCGACTCGTGGGCGTCCTATGTGATGTGCTCGTAAAGGTGGACACGTTTATCTTTCTGGCAGACTTCGTGATCTTAGATTGCGAAGTGGATTTTGAGGTCCCATTATTTTGGGAAGACCATTTCTAGCCACAAGGCGAGCATTGGTGGATGTTGATCGAAGAGAACTGAAATTCAGACTCAACAAAGAAGAGGTAAAGTTCAATATTTGCAGGTCCATGAAGCAGCCACAAAACATGAATGTATTGTCTGCGATAGAGGTTTTTGATGAAGAAGAAATGGCAGCAACCATTAAGGAGAGGCTGGCTGTTGAAACCTTAGCTGCAGTGCTGATGAATTTTGAAACTGATTTCCGATCTGACTATGTAGAGATCGTGACACTCTTATGCTCTAAAGAAATTGGACCTGGATTTGAAAAACAAGCCAAGTCCTCAAGCAAAACCATCGATTTAAGAGCCACCTGTGTAGAACTGAAACAGTTACCCAGTCACCAGAGGTATGTATTTTTGGGATCTAACAACACTTTACCTTGAAGTATCACTTCCCGATGTCTTTTATAGACAAATGCTTGGCAGGTTGGCTAGAAAAGGGTGGTACTGCTTCTTAAATGGATACTCTGGCTACAACCAGTTATCAATTGTTCCTGAAGATCAGGAAAAGACTACCTTTACATGTCCTTATGGCACCTTTTCATTTAAACATGTGCCATTTGGACTATGTAATGCACCAACTTTCTAGAGGTGTATGATGTCTATCTTCTCAGAGATGGTGGAGGACACTTTGGAGGTCTTCATGGATGATTTTTTGGTGGTAGGCGATACTTTTGATGATTGTTTTCTTAATCTTAGAAGGGCCCTACAGAGATGCGAGGAAGCCAACCTAGTGATGTAACACCCCGGAAACTAGTAAGTTGAACTAGTGAGTTCTAGAGCCTTTCGTAAAAGATTTGGAGTATGGTATGAGGATTAAAATTTGTAAAAATGACTCACATACTTAGAATGGAGGTTTAAGGGTTAGGGTGTCAAGGTACGACCCCCCAAGGACCACCCAAGGAGTCCTTGAGGAGGACCTCAAAACAGCCCCTAATAACTGTAATTTGGCAGCACCTACAAATACCATCTACTGGCCGTAGATGGACCCACGTCCCGTAAGTTGGGGTCGTGGGATAAGGCCTGCAATGGCCTGTAATTTGTGAGTTGCATACCTCACCTACGGAGGTGGTCCACCCCCAGTAGGTCCACCGACAGTCCGTTGGTGGTGAGGTCGTAGGTCATGCAAAATTTTCAGTTTTAGTTTTTAATTAGGGGGTTGGGGGTTAAGTTAGTAATTAATTAGCGGTTAATGGAGGTCAGTTTGTTAGTTAATTAGCCACCTATAAATACCTATTATACCCCTAAACTAATTCATTTAAGTCATTCACCTAAGACCCCAAATTCTCTCTCTAGAAGTGAAGAAGAAGAAGAGAAGAGAAGAGGGAAGTCTTCCTCTAGTGATGAAAGCATTATTAGGGCTTTGAATCAAGGTATGTTTAGCTTATTAATCTATGGGTTCTTCCCCCATAGAGCCCCTATAGTTTCCCCCAATTGTGAAGTCAAAAACCCAATTCTAGCTAGGGTTGATCTTACATTGTGGGTAGGGTTTAGGTATGATTCTAATCTAGTGGATAACACCCAATTATGATTGATTTAGCTTTGTTTAGTGATATTATGATGATTTCATGTGATTTCTATGGTAAACCCTAATCTAAATTGATGAATGTGATAATTGTGTGTTTATGCCATTAGAGGCAAAGTTGAAGCTTCAAAGGTGATCTTCCAAAATCAATGTCATGTATACTAATTGATCAAAGTTAGGATCATATAACCATGGATTGAACTACACTTTATTGAATATGAAGGATCTTGACTTGTGAAGTTAGAATTGAACCTTTATGAATCAATTATAATTAGAATCACTTAGTAGTAAAGAATGTGAATGAATATCTTGTAATTTAGACATGAATTATGATAGTATGAAGTTAAGCTTTAAAGTAGGGCTTGTAGCCATCAATATTAGGGCTTTGGGGTAAGGCCAATATTATGTAATTGTGTTGTGTATTGCTTCTCTGTTACATACTTAGGCATAACGATGCTAGGAGATCAGGCGAGTCACTGGATGGTGAGTGTGCATGGATTACATGAAGCTAAACAAGTGGACCTTGAAGGATCACTTCTCGATGCCTTTCATGGACCAGATGCTTGACAGGTTGGCTGGAAAAGGGTGGTACTGCTTCTTAGATGGATACTCTGGCTACAACCAAGTATCAATTACTCCTGAAGATCAAGAAAATACTACCTTTACATGTCCTTATGGCACCTTTGCATTTAAACGCATGCCTTTTGGACTATGTAATGCACCAACAACTTTCCAGAGGTGTATGATGTCTATCTTCTCAGACATAGTGGAGGACACTTTGGAGGTCTTCATGGATGATTTTTCGATGGTAGGTGATACTTTTGATGACTGTTTGCTTAATATTAAAAGGGCGCTACAGAGATGCGAGGAAGCCAACCTAGTGGTGTAATACCCCAGAAACTAGTAAGTTGAACTAGTGAGTTCTAGAGCCTTTCGTAAGAGGTTTGGAGTGTGGTGTGAGGATTAAAAGTTGTAAAAATGACTCCCGTACTTAGAATGGAGGTTTAAGGGTTAGGACGTCAAGGTACGACCCCCCAAGGACCACCTAAGGGGTCCTTGAGGAGGACCACCTAAGGGGTCCTTGAGGAGGACCTCAAAACAGCCCCTAAAAACTGTAATTTGGCAGTACCTACGAATACCATCTACTGGCCGTAGATGGACCCACTCCCCGTAGGTTGGGGTCATGGGTCAAGGCCTGCAATTTTTGAGCTGCAGACCCCACCTACAGAGGTGGTCCACGCCTAGTAGGTCCACCTGCGGTCCGTGGGTGGTGAGGTCGTAGGTCATGCAAATTTTTCAATTTTAGTTTTTAGTTAGGGGGTTGGGGATATGTTAGTAATTAATTAGGGGTTAATGGAGGGCGGTTTGTTAGTTAATTAGATACCTATAAATACCTAATAGACCCCTAAACTAATTCGACCCCAAATTCTCTCAAGAAATTCTCTCTCTAGAAGAAGAAGAAGAAGAAGAAGAGAAGAGGGCAGTCTTCCTACATTGATGAGAGCATGATTAAGGCTTTGAATCAAGGCTTTTTTAGCTTATTCATCTATGGGTTCTTCCCCCATAGAGCCTCCATAGTTTCGTCTAATTGTGAAGTCAAAAACCCAATTCTAGCTAGGGTTGATCTTACATTGTGGGTAGGGTTTGGGTATGATTCCAATCTAGTGGATAACACCCAATTATGTTTGATTTAGATTTGTTTAGTGATATTATGATGATTTCATGTGATTTCTATGGTAAACCCTAATCTAAATTGATGAATGTGATAATTATGGGTTTATGCCATTAGCGGCAAAGTTGAAGGTTCAAAAGTGATCTTCCTAAATCAATGTCATGTATACTAATTGAACAAATTTAGGATCATATAACCATGGATTGAACTAGACTTTATTGAATATGAAGGATATTGACTTGGGAAGTTAGAATTGAACCTTTATGAATCAATTATGACAAGAATCACTTAGTAGTAAAGAATGTGATTGAATATCTTGTAATTTAGACATGAATTATGATAGAGTGAGGTTAAGCTTGAAAGTAGGGCTTGTAGCCATCAATGTTAGGGCTTTGGGGGTAAAGCCAATATTATGTAATTGTGTTATGTATTACTTCTCTCTTACACACTTAGGCATAACGATGCTTGGAGATCAGGCGAGTCACTGGATGGCGAGTGTGGATATATTACTTGAAGCTGAACAAGTGGACCTTGAAGGATCACTTCTCGATGCCTTTCATGGACCAGATGCTTGACAGGTTGGCTGGAAAAGGGTGGTACTGCTTCTTAGATGGATACTCTGGCTACAACCAAATATCAATTGCTCCTAGAGATCAAGAAAAGACTACCTTTACATGTCCTTATGGCACCTTTGCGTGTAAACGCATTCCATTTGGACTATGTAACACACCAACAACTTTCCAGAGGTGTATGATGTCTATCTTCTCAAACATGGTGGAGGACACTTTGGAGGTCTTCATGGATGATTTTTCGGTGGTAGGTGATACTTTTGATGACTGTTTGTTTAATCTTAGCAGGGCCCTACAGAGATGCGAGGAAGCTAGCCTAGTGCTGAACTGGGAGAAGTGTTATTTCATGGTCAAGAAGGGCATAGTCCTTGGGTACAAGGTGTCACAAAAGGGTATAAAGGTCAACAAGGCCAAAATTGAGGTGATTGAAAAGTTACCTCCGCCGATCTGTGTGAAGGGTGTTCAAAGCGTCTTAGGACATGCCGGATTCTATAGGCGTTTCATCAAGGACTTCTTTGAGATTGCACACCCCATGTGCAAGCTTTTGGAGAAGGAGGTGGAATTTGTTTTTAATGAGGCATGTCTCAGAGCTTTTGAATGCCTAAAAGAGAAGTTGATTTCTGCACCGGTGATCATTGGCCCAGATTGGGCTGAGCCATTTGAGGTAATGTGCGATGCTAGTGGTACTGCTTTAGGAGTTGTGTTGGGGCAGAAGCGCAACAAAATGTTCCATCCTATTTACTATGCTAGTAAGTCACTCAATGGAGCACAACAAAATTACACAGTTACTGAACATGAACTATTGGCTGTGGTGTACGCATTTGATAAATTCAGAGCTTACTTGCTAGGTACGAGAGTGATAGTCCATACAGATCATGTAGCTCTGAGGTACCTCATGGCAAAGAAAGATGCCAAGACAAAGTTAATCAGATGGGTGTTATTGCTTCAAGAGTTTGATTTTGAAGTCAAGGATAGGAGAGGTTGTGAGAACCAGGTGGTTGATCACCTGTCTAGATTGGAGGCTGAAAAGAAAGAGGAATGTGAACTAAAAATAAAAGATTCATTCCCAGATGAGCAGGTATCAGCTGCTACTCTTGACCTTATTCCTTGGTTTGCTGATTTTGCTAACTTTCTTGTTAGTGATTTGATGCTTGAGGGGCTGACATTTCAGCAAAGGAAGAGGTTCCTGCATGATGTGGGTAAGTATTTTTGGGATGAACCTTATCTGTACAGGGTGTGTGTTGATAACATCATCAGGCGTTGTATCCCTGAAGCTAAAATGTTGCATATTCTAGAAGCTTGTCACTCCTCTCCGGTAGGTGGTCATCATGGAGGTGCTCAGACATCCCATAAGATACTTCAGTGTGGGTACTACTAGCCCACAATTCATCAGGATGCGATAGACATAGTGAGAAGTTGTGATGTGTACTAGCGTCAAAGAGCCATCTCTCGGCGCCATGAGTTACCCATGACACATATTCTGGAGGTGGAGTTGTTTGATGTATGGGGAGTCAAATTCATGGGCCCATTTGTGAGCTCCTATGGGCAGAAGTACATATTGATGGCAGTGGACTATATGTCCAAATGGGTCGAAGCAGTCGCTTTACCTGAGAATGATGGCAAGAGTGTTTCTGGTCTTCTGAAGAAGCATATCTTCTCAAGGTTCGGCACACCCAGAGCTATCATCAGTGATGGTGGTTCCCATTTCTGCAACAAGGTATGTAGTGCGCTTCTGGCCAAATATGGGGTTAAACAACACAAAGTTGCAACACCTTATCACCCGTAGACCAGTGGCCAAGTAGAGGTGTCCAATAGAGAAATAAACGCAATCTTGGCTAAAACAGTGAATGCCAACAGGACATATTGGGCACGAAAGTTAGATGATGCTCTATGGGCATACCAAACAACTTTCAAGATGCCTATTGATATGTCTCCATATCAATTGGTGTTTGGAAAGGCATGCCATTTGTCGGTTGAGCTTGATCATAAAGCACTCTGGGCTTTGAAGAAATTGAACCTTAGTTGGAGTGAAACTGCAAACCTAAGACTAGATCAGATTAATGAGATGGATGAGTTTCGGTTGAGAGCATATGAGAGGTCAGCACTCTACAAGAAGAGGATGAAGTTATATCATGATAAGCATATTGAGAAGAGAACCTTTAGTCCTAGTGACTTGGTGTTACTTTTCAACTCCAGACCTCGTCTATTTCTGGGAAAATTGAGATCCAAATTGTTTGGACCTTTTAAGGTTACTCAGGTGTTCCAGTAGGGTGCTATTGAGCTTTAAAATGACAAGGGTAAGAGGTTCAAAGCGAATGGTCAGTGAATCAAGGCATACTTGGGTGTTCCAGAAGATGTGAAGATTGTGGAGGAATGTAAACTTGATGAAGTGTGAGTAATCAAGTAACCTGCATTGCGCCGCGACGTTGAATTGTGCGCTGCTTGGGAGGCAACCTAAGATTTAATTGTAATAGGTATTTTTCTTTTTTCCCTTATTTTTCTTTGTTTTTATAGAGTCATTGTGTGTTGATGTGTGCATGAGAGACTGGGTTAAAAATTGCAGGAACTGGGTGCAGATATCTCTTCATGAGTAGCTTCACGGACCGTGGTGCCCTTCACGGGCAACTTCATGGTCCGTCAATCTAAGCACCAACTTAAGGGAGCTACTGGAAATTGCAAGAAAAAGGTTCAAGAAAGGGTTCACGGTTCATCAAGATTTGTACGGACGGTCTAGTCTCTCGTGAACCACATGTAAGTATTTTGTCCCAAGTCAGTTCCACGGACCACTGTACGGACCGTGATGACCTTCACGGGAACTTTCACAGTCCGTCGTCCACAACCCAGTATTGCTAGTGAACCGACCCAACCCGCGCGTGCAACTAAAATGAAATTAAACGCATATATGATTCCTAAGCGCCAAAGGTCGGGATTTCCTCTTAGTTTCTCTTACATAATGGTTCTTAAAGAGTAAAAAACAGTTCTTATCATCCATCAATCCATAATTCATCAAAAAATTGAAGCCCTAATCTTAAGTTGTCAAGAAATTCAAACCGAGTTCACTGATTCTTCTCTTTGAGCGAAATTCTCTTATAATCTCCAAGTAAGTCACTGCATAACTTGTTATAAGTTTGATCTTGTCTAAAAACAAGTTAGATTTACTTCGGTTTAGTTGAAATTAGCATAATCATGCGATAAATAATATGGGTTGATGTTAAATTGTTGTGGGTTTGTTTGCATTATGTAAAGTTGATGATTTTTATGTGGGTATGATCAGGGTAAATGTGTATTGAGTGAATACTGTTCTTGTTGGCTTTGAGCATGTTGAAATTAAGTGGTGTTAGTAGTCATGTTGTGAACCTGTGTTAAAAATGAGGGTAACATATCCTATCAGTGAAGTTGGGGGAAACACGGACTCATTGATTTCCCAAGTGTAAGACCACGATAGGCTTCACGGATTGTGGAAGCCACTATGAGTCGTGAAACCACTCGTGGACCACACTTGGGCATTTCATATCATTACTGTTTATGTTCACGGGCAGTATTACGGACCGTGGTTCACTCCACGGGCCGTGCAACCATCCGTGAACATTACTTGGTCAAGCCACTACTGAACACTAAGTCTGTGATAAATCCACGAGGGGTTTAACGGACCGTGGTATTTACCACGACCCATGGGATCTCCCATAGAGTTTACTTGTTTTGAATACTTTACTTTCTGTATTTTTATTCCTTCTATGTATTTTGATTATGTGGCCCCTCCCAATGATATATTGGGTGACGGCTTTCTTAAGGTAAGGTGTTATGTTGTAATTACACAGGGGAAGTCTGAGTACCCGATAGTGTGCCATTTTACTGATTTTTGTACTAATGAGTGTTGTGTTTCTCAGGTACTATGCCTCCTCGATGAAAGAACGCAACCAAACATTCCTCCCCTACTGCATTTCAATCGGAAGGCCATAATGCTTCCGAATCTAGTAGTTCGGAGGTACAAATGAATATTACACCTGACGATCTTCCACCTCGAGATACTAGATCCACAACAGCTAGGGCTATCCTTCAGGACACTCCTCCCAGTCTGAAGAGGGAGGTAGTAGTTCCGGTAGCGGGGAGGAATCAGGAAGTAAATCTGATGTTGCTTCAGGAAGCCAGTCGATTGATGGGTCAGGAGGCAATGCAGAGTCTGAAAGTGGCTCTCAGGAAGATGCAAACACCTATCCACCTGCGGTAAATACAGAAGTTGAAACTGGAGTACGGGAGGAGGCAGATGCTATAGATGAGGATATAGAGATCACCACTGATGATACCATGGTGCTTTATGTGAACATCCATGAACCTGATCCTGCAGCGAGACAACAACTGATTGACTATTTCTGTTCTATGTGGACTGTGAACCGGTCCGAAGAATTCTTCAACAATGGTATTGTAACCAAGACTGGTGGCTTCAAAAAGCGAGCAATCATGCCTGAAACTAGGGTGGTGGTACTTGATATCAAAGCATTCCCTGGCATTTATCGGACATTTCAGTTTCATCAGTTCAAATGGATGAACAATGCACCTGGAGAATACTCTAGCCACCTGGCCAGAGAATTTTATTCATCTTATGCAGCCACACTGATGAACTTTGCTGCGGAGACAGAGACAACAAAACATGGACAGAAAGACATTGCCAATACCTGCGGTCCACTAAAATCAACTATGGTTCAGGGCAAATCGATAGATATTTCTGAGGCTACTATCAACAAGATGCTGCATGGCTCGGAATACACAGCACCAACCTCGGTTGGCCTTTTTGAGGGCAAACATCATGCAGTCACCAATGAGACTGAGATGGAGGTTCGGAGTTCTAGAGAGCGAGTCTTGCGCTGGATTACAAGGCAAATTGATGTAGATGGGGAGAATGCAGCTTGGGTGACAGGAACGCCGATACTTATTACTAAAGCATCCCTAAATTTTCCAGCCAATGTGTGGTGGGCTGTCGTTCGTGCACAATGGAGACTTACAGGTAATGATAACACATTGTCTCCCTCATTGGCGTCTTTAGTAGCATGCCTCATAGCTGGTTACCCAGTAAATATGGGGTGGATCATAGCGATCGAGATGAGAGATAGGGCATTAAATGAGAGATCCGGACTTCCATTTCCCTGTCTGATAGGTAAATTGTGTAGAAAAGCACCCATTACCCCTAACAAGTTAGTTGACAGATGGGTGAAGCAGCCAGACTCACCCAAGCCTCGAAAATCAAAGATGTCGCTAACCATCTCTTTGGTGTGAAATCTGGGGTTGTGGGTTGTTTAGCAGTTGTCCCTCATGTACCACTCGACATTCCACATGCTGATAGAGGGCCAGAATAGGGGGAGTCATCCCAACCATCTACAGTGTCACCACCACCACCAACTTCCACCTCACAGGCTCCAGGTACCTATGTCACTATTCTTATGGTTTTCCTTGAGAAATTAGTTGCAGATTAGCGCCAAACCAGGACCTTGGTCGATCAGATTGTAAACTGAATGCCTTAGCTAATAGAGAGAGATGTGTTAGCTACGAAGAAAAAGATTAAAGATGAGATGCGGAAGGAGCTGGCTGTCATAAAAGACAGAATGGATGGTTTGGAGACACTTGTCCAGGATCGATTCCAGGCCGCCGGTTCAATCGATATTGAAGAGTTCAAATCATAATTGGCCGAGATGCGAGCTCAGGTTGCTAAACTGGTTGAAAATCCAGTACAGATACCCACTCCGGTCATGCAAGATTCTTTAATGCAATTGCTCCATCAGGCACCCTCCACTCAATCACTTGACGATTTATGGGGTGAACTACCCAAGAGCAAGTCTGGCAAGAGGAAACACAGAGCCGGAGAATCTGGTGAGGAGATACCTGTTGACCTGTCCAGAGAGGGAAGAGGGCAAGAAAAGAAAGCCTGCAAGGCATCAAGGAAGGAAGCTAGAGAAAAAGAAGCACTTGAGCAACAACAGCGAGATGTCGTGTTAGCTAGAGCTTCTAATAGCGGAGTACCTGTCCCGGTGAGTGGTAGCCATCCTGATCCTAAGTTATTTTCTGAGAGGGCACCATTGATAAGGGTGCCAACGCTGACCCGACTACCGGCGCCTAGAGCGCCGTAGGTATGACCTCTCCTCATAACCCTGTTTTATTCGTCGTTATTGACTTTGAGGGCAAAGTCTTTTTGTTTGGGGAGGGGGTGGTGAACAACCTACCATTCAAGCTGTTAGGATGAATGGAGGTTGATTATGCATTTAAAGTGAAAATTGTTACTGTCTTGTGCTTTTGTTGGTGTGTTGAGTTGTGCAGCAATTCTGTGTGACATGATTACCTTGATATGATATTTGACTGTTAGGATCTTTAGATGACATCTTAGATACTTATATGTTGAACACTGCTAGTCTGATCAATAAATTGGCGAACCAAGAAACTGGAGAATGTAGTCATGTGTCATGTGTGTGTGTAAGAGAGTTTTGCTCGAAGTCTAACACTAGGAGCAGAAACTAGAACTTGCCCGAGTAGTCTTGCTTAAATCTGACAAATAACCAAATAGGAAAGGATCAGTAGGCCATTTTTTTAAGCCATTAAAAAGCCAAAAATAGAACAACCAAATAAAAAGCTTATCCTTGAACCCGATTTGAGCCTGAAAACCAGTCTTTGTTCTTACCCAGTAAATATCATATCATTTGGTCTCTGAAGATACGATGTCACAACTCAGGCCAAAAGCCTAAGTTAAGGGTGATTGCAATCCGAGCAGAAAGAAGAAGTGAAAAAGAAGGTTCAACCAATGAGCTGAGTGCATATATAAAAAAAGTGTGAATAAATCAAAAGAAGCAGAAGAAAAGAAAAAGAAGAAGAAAATAATGGCTACTGGGATGTGCTGAAATGAAGAAAAAAAGGGAATCGCACAGAAAAGAGTTGTGTGAAAATGAAACTTTGGAAAACCAAGGGACTAGTCACTCATGAACCCAAATATCCATTCCCTAACCTGAGCCTATGTTACAAGCCGATAAAGTTCTACAGTGATCCTATTCCGGGTGTTTGAAAGATAGAGCGTAGAAATCAAGGGAAAGCCTATGGTAGTTTGTTGTTAATATTAGAAGTTCTTTGAAAGTGTGAGCGTAGTACTTAGTCCCAATTATCATGAGTGAGGGACTTCTTTGGTGTGAGGACATAGTGATTGCATTTGAGAGTAGATTGTGTGAGCTGATAATTCATAGGCATAAGCATGATCGACTATGAGTAATGAGATGTCATATATTAATCCTTGCATGTTCGATTCATGGTTTTGGATACAAATTGTGTTTGAAATGGTTGTTGTGTAGGTCAAAATTGAATGATTTGAGGGCTGAATGTATTGTTGTCTCATCACTTGAGGACAAGTAATGGTTCTAAGTTGAGGGTGTTGATGTGCCATGAAATCTTGGCACATTTAATGCTTGAAAACTAAGGATTAAGATTAGAGTCGAGTGTATTTATGTGGATATAATGTGTTTGGTAGTGTTTGTATAGGTGAAATAGGTGAAAGTGAAAGAAGATAGAAAAGAAGAAGAAGTCAATGAAGGTGAATTGAAGGAAGTAAAGACCACGGACGACCTCACGGGTCGTGGTCTTCACTATGGATCATGGAGACGCTCGTAGAATTGACCCAGTGTTTAAGGTTTAGAGAGTTGAAAGATGATTGAACCAAGTGAAGATTACAGACGACTTCACGGGTCGTGGTCCTCACAACGGTCCGTGGTGCCAATCGTGAAGGTGAACCAGTGGGCAAGGAAAAGTTGAAAAAGGAATTGACCAAGTGAAGACCACGGACAGCTACACGGACCGCGGTCATCGTCACGAGTGGTGGTGGTGTCCGTGATAAATGATATAGTGAAGGAGCATTGGAAAGTTGAAGAGAGAATTCCACAAGTGAAGACCACAGACAACTACACGGCCCGTGGTCACGAGTCGTGGTAGTGTCTGTGGTGATGATGCAGTATACAAGTCTTGAGCAGCCTGTCTTGGGTGAGTCCAAGGGAAGACCACGAAGGGCTTCACGGACTGTGAAGCCCTTGACAGCTCATAGAGCTATCCGTGAAGCTACCCGCATTTCAATTCTACTTCAAGTAGGACTCTTTTAAAAACACTATTTTCGAATTAATTAGGTTGTTTTTTATGTTTTATCTTATCTTCCCTTGAACGACGAACAAATTTCCATTATTCTCAGTTTTTTATGTCTTTTTCTTGATTTTTATATTTTTCAGACTTTTAGAATTAAAAATTTTGATATTTTTCGGGCAATCACGAAAAAAATGAAATTTTGATATTTTAGTCGTTTCGATATTCTAAGGTGACTATGTGATTCAAATATTTTTTGAGGTGTTTTTATGTTTTTTTCTTGATTTTTATATTTTTTAGGCGTTTACGAATTAAATTGTTTGATATTTTTCGGGCAATCACGAAAAAATGTGAAATTTTAATATTTTATTTGTATCGATATTCTAAGGTGACAGGTGCGATACGGGAATATTTTGAGGTGTTTTTATAGTCTTTTTCTTGATTTTTATATTTTTTGGACGTTTACGAATTAAAAATTTTAATATTTTTTGGGAAGTCACGAAAAAATGTGAAATTTTGATATTCTATTCGTATCAATATTCTAAGTTGACAGGTGTGATTTGATAATTTTTTGAGTTGTTTTTATGTCTTTTTCTTGATTTTTATATTTTTCAGACGTTTACGAATTAAATTTTTTGATATTTATTGGGCAGTCACAAAATATTTTATTTGTATCGATAGTCTAAGTTGGCTGGTGTGATTCGAGAATTTTTTGAGTTGTTTTAATGTGTTTTTCTTGATTTTTATATTTTTCAGACATTTACGAATTAAAATTTTTGATACTTTTTGGGTAGTCACAAAAAAATGTCATATTTTTAAATTTTATTAGTATCGATATTCTAAGGTGACTGGTGCGATACGGATATTTTTTGAGGTGTTTTTATGTCTTTTTCTTGATTTTTTTATTTTTCAGATATTTACGAATTAAAAATTTTGATATTTTTCGGGCAGTGACGAAATAATGTCATAATTTAAAATTGTATTCATATCGATATTATAAGGTGGCTGGTGTGATGTGGATATTTTTTTAGGTGTTTTTATGTTTTTTTCTTGATTTTTATATTTTTCGGACGTTTACGAATTAAATTTTTTTATCTTTGTCAGGCAGTCACAAAAAAATGTGAAAATGTGATATTTTATTCGTATCGATATTCTAAGGTGACTAGTGCGATTCAAAAAATTTTTGAGGTGTTTTTATGTCTTTTTCTTGATTTTTATATTTTTCGGATGTTTATGAATTAAATTTTTTGTTATTTTTCGGCCAATCACGAAAAAATGTTAAATTTTGATATTTTATTTGTATCAATATGCTAAGGTGACAGGTTGGATTTGAGAATTTTTTTGAGGTGTTTTTATGTCTTTTTCTTGATTTTTATATTTTTCGGGCATTTATGAATTAAATTTTTTGATATTTTTCAGGCAGTCACGAAAAAATATGAGATTTTGATATTTTATTCTTATCGATATGCTAAGGTAACAGGTGCGATTCGGGATTTTTTGAGGTGTTTTTATGTCTTTATCATAATATTTGATATATTTTGGGCAATCACGAAAAAATGTCAAATTTTGATATTTTATTCATATCAATATTCTAAGGAGACTAGTGTCATTCAAGAATCTTTTGAGATGTTTTTATGTCTTTTTCTGGACTTTTATATTTTTCAAACCTTTACGAATTAAAATTTTCAATATTTTTCTGGCAGTCACGAAAAAATGTCAAATTTTAATATTCTATTCGTATCGATATTCTAAGCAGACTGGTGCGTTTTTGAGGTGTATTTATGTTTTTTTCTTGATTTTATATTTTTTGGACGTTAAAGAATTGATTTTTTTTATATTTTATTCAAATCGATATTCTAAGGTGATTGGTGTGATTTGGGAATTTTTTGAGGTATTATTATGTCTTTTTCTTGATTTTTATATTTATCAGACGTTACGAATTCAAATTTTTGATATTTTTCTGGCAGTCACGATAAAATGTAAAATTTTGATATTTTATTCGTATCAATATTCTAAGGTGACTGGTGCGATTCGAGAATTTCGGACGTTTACGAATTAAAATTTTTGATATTTTTCAGGAATTCATGAAAATATGTGAAATTTTGATACTTTATTTTATCGATATTCAATGGTGACATATGCGATTCTGAAATTTTTAGAAGTGTTTCTATTTCTTTTCCTTGATTTTTATATTTTTCGGACGTTTACTAATTAAAAGTTTTGTTATTTTTCAGTCAGTCACAAAAAAATGTGAAATTTTGATATTTTATTCGTATCAATATTCTAAGGTGACATGTGCGATTTGGGAATTTTTTGAGGTGTTTTTTTGTCTTTTTCTTGATTTCTATATTTTTCGAACATTTACGAATTAAAATTTTTGATATTTTTCGGGCAGCCACTAAAAAAAATGAAATTTTGATATTTTATTAGTATCGATATTCTAAGGTGATTGGTGCGATTCATAAATTTTTGGAGGTGTTTTTATGTCATTTTATTGATTTTTATATTTTTCAGTCATATACGAATTAAATTTTATTATATTTTTCGGGCAATCACGAAAAATATTGAATTTTGATATTTTTTTCATATCAATATTTTAAGGCGACACGTGCGATTCAAAAAAAAATTGAGGTGTTTTTATGACTTTTTATTGATTTTTATATTTTTCCGACGTTTAAGAATTCAAATTTTTGACATTTTTTGGGCCGTCACGAAAAAATATCAAATTTTGATATTTTATTTGTATCGATATTCTAAGGTGACACGTGCGATTAAAGAATTTTTAAGGTATTTTTATGTCTTTTTCTTGATTTTTCTATTTTTCGGACGTTTACTAATTAAAAGTTTTGATATTTTTCGATCAGTCACGAAAAAATGTCAAATTTTTATATTCTATTTGAATCCAAATTCTAGGGTGATTGGTGTGACTCAGGAATTTTTTGAGGTGTTTTTATGTCTTTTTCTTGATATTTATATTTTCAAACGTTTACGAATTAAAAATTTTGATATTTTGCAGGCAGTCACGAAAAAGTGTGAAATTTTGATATTTTATTCTTATAGATATTAAAAGGTGACACGTGTGATTCGGGAATTTATTAAGGTGTTTCTAAGTCTTTTTCTTGATTTTTGTATTTTTCGGCCGCTTACAAAATAAAATTTGTGATATTTTTCGTGTAGTCATGAAAAAATGTGAAATTTTGATATTATAGTCATTTCGATATTCTAAGGTGACTAGTGCAATTCAAGAATTATTTGAAGTGTTTTTATGTTTTTTTGCTTGATTTTATATTTTTCGGACAGTCACGAAAAAATGTAAAATGTTGATATTTTATATGTATCGATATTCTAAGTTTACTGGTGCGATTCAGGAATTTTTTGAGGTGTTTTTATGTCTTTTTCTTGATTTTATATTTTTTGGACGTTTATAAATTAGAAATTTTGATATTTTTCGCGCAGTCACGAAAAAATGTGAAATTTTTATATTTTATTCGTATTGATAATCTGAGGTGACTGGTGCGATTCGGGGAATTTTTCAAGGTGTTTTTAACGCCTTTTTTTATATTTATATTTTTCGGTTGTTTACAAATTAAATTTTTTGATATTTATCGTGCAACCACGAAAAAATGGCAATTTTTAATATTCTATTCATTTCGATATTCAAAGATGACTAGTGCGGTTCACTAATTTTTTGATATGTTTTTATGTCTCTTTCTTGATTTTTTATATTTTTTGAACGTTTACAAATTAAATTTTTTGATATTTTTCGAGCAGTCATGAAAAAATGTCAAATTTTTATATTTTATTTGTATAGATATTCTAAGGTGACTGGTGCGATTCGGGAATTTTTAGATGTATTTTTATGTCTTTTTCTTATTTTTATATTTTTCGAACGTTTACGAATTAAATTTTTTGAAACATTTTTGGTTAGTCACGAAAAAATGTGAAATTTTGATATCCTATTTGTATCGATATTCTAAACTGATTGGTGCGATTCGATAATTTTTTTTGTCTTTTTCTTGATTTTTATTTTTTTCCAGACGTTTATGAATTAAAATTTTTGAAATTTTTCGAGTAGTCAAGAAAAAATGTGAAATTTTGATATTTTATTTGTATTGATATTCTAAGGTGACTATTGTGATTCGAAATTTTTTGAGGTGTTTTTATGTCATTTTCTTGATTTTAATATTTTTCAGACGTTTGAGAATTAAAATTTTATATATTTTTTGGGCATTTACAAAAAAATATGAAATTTTGATATTTCATTAGTATCTATATTCAAAAGGTGACAGGTGCGATTCGGGAATTTTTTGAGTTTTTTTATGTCTTTTTCTTAATTTATATATTTTTCAAACGTTTACGAATTAAATTTTTTAATACTTTTCAGGAAGTCACGAAAAAAAAGTCATATTTTGATATTTTATTCGTATTGATATTCTAAGGTGACATGTCCGATTGAGGAATTTTTTGAGGTGTTTTTATTACATTTTCTTGATTTTTATATTTTTTCGAAGTTAAGAGTTAATTTTTTTTATATTTTTCAATTAGTCACAAAAAAATGTGAAATTTTTATATTTTATTTGTATAGATATTCTAAGGTGACTTGTGCGATTTTGTGAATTTTTTGAGGTGTTTTAATGTGTTTTTCTTATCTCTTTTATTTTTAAAACGATTACGAATTAAATTTTTTGATATTTTTCGTGCAGTCACGAAGAAAGTGAAATTTTCATAATCTATTCCTATCGATATTCTAAGGTGACGGTGCGATTTGGGAATCTTTTAGGTGTTTTTATGTCTTTTTATTTTTTTTATATTTTTTGGATAGTCACGAAAAAATGTGAAATTTTGATATTTTATTCGTATCAGTATTCTAAAGTAACACGTGCGATTCAAGAATTTTTTGAGGAGTTTTTATGTCTTTTTCTTTATTTTTATATTTTTCGGACGTTTACGAATTAAATTTTTTTTATATTTTTCGAGCAGTAACGAAAGAGTATCAAATTTTCTTATTTTATTCGTATGGATATTCTAAGGTGACTGGTGAGATACGAGAAATTTTTGACTTTTTTTTTATGTCTTTTTCTAGATTTCAATATTTTTCAGACGTTTAGGAATTATGTTTTTTTGATATTTTTCAGGCAGTCACGAAGAAATGTGAAATATTGATATTTTATTTGTATCGATATTCTAAGGTGACAGATGTGATTTGAAAATTTATTGAAGTGTTTTTAAGTCCTTTTCTTAATTTTAATATTTTCGACCGTTTACGAATTAAATTTTTTGATACTTTTCGTGTAGTCACGAAAAAATATGGAATTTTAATATTTTATTCGTTTTGATATTCTTAGGTGACAGTTTCAATTCGTGAATTTTTTGAGCTGTTTTTACGTCTTTTTCTTGATTTTTATATTATTTGGACGTTTACGAATTAAAATTTTTGATATTTTTCGGGCATTCACGAAAAAATGTGAAATGTAGATATCTTATTTTTATCGATATTTTAAGGTGACTGGTGTTATTCAGAAATTTGTTAGGTGTTTTTAAGTCTTTTTCATGATTTTTATATTTTCCGAACGTTTACGAATTAAATTTTTTTTATCTTTCGGGCTGTTACGAAAAAAATTGTATTTATGATATTTTATTCGTATCATTATTCTAAGGTGACAAGTGCGATTCGGGAATTTTTTGAGGTATTTTTAAGTCTTTTTCTTTATTTTTATCTCTTTCGAATGTTTACAAATTAAAATTATTGATAATTTTAGGGTAGTCACGAAAAAATGTCAAATTATGATATTTTAGTTATATCGATATTTTAAGGCGACAGGTGCGATTCGAGAATTTTTTGAGGTGGTTTTATGTCTTTTTCTTGATTTTTATATTTTTTGGATGTTTACGAATTAAAATTTTGATATTTTTCAGGCAGTCACGAAAAAATGTAAAATTTTAATATACCATTTGTATCGATATTCTAAGGTGACTGGTGCGATTTGGGAATTTTTTGACGTATTTTTATATTTTTTTTGGACTTTAGGAATCAAAATTTTTATTAAATTTTTGGACTTTAGGAATCAAAATTTTTGTTATATTTTTGGCAATCACGATAAAATGTGAAATTTTGATATTCTATTTGTATCGATATTCTAAGGTGACAGTTGCGATTAGGGAATTTTTTGAGGTGTGATTTTAAGTCCTTTTCTTGATTTATATATTTTTCGGCCATATACGAATTAAAAATTTTAATATTTCTCGGGCAATGACAAAAAAATGTCAATTTTTGATATTATATTCGTGTCGATATTCTTAGGTGACTGGTGCGATTAGGGAATTTTTGAAGGAATTTTAATGTCTTTTTCTTGAGTTTTATATTTTTTCAGGACGTTTAGAAATTAAAATTTTTGATCTTTTTTGTGCAGTCACCAAAAAATGTGAAATTTTTTTATTTTATTCGTATAGATATTCAAAGGTGACTGGTGTGATTTGGGAATTTTTTAAGTGTTTTTATGTCTTTTTCTTGATTTGTATATGTTCCGGACGTTTACGAATTAAATTTTTTTATATTTTTTTGGCATTCACGAAAAAAAGGGAAATTTTGATATTCTATTCGTATCGATATTCCAAGGTGATTGGTGCGATTCGGAAATTTTTTGAGGTGTTTTTATGAATTTTCTTGATTTTTATATTTTTCAGACGTTTACGAATAAAATTGTTTGATATTTTTCGGTCAGTCACGAATAAAGGTGAAATTTATATTTTGTTCGTATCGATATTGTAATGTGACTGGTGCGATTCGTGAATTTGTTTAGGTGTTTTTATGATTTTTAGATTTTTCTGACGTTTAAGAAGTAAATTTTTTTATATTTTTCGGGCAATCACGAAAAAATGTGAAATTTTATTCGTATCAATGTTCTAATTTGACTAGTGAGATTTGGGAATTTCTTAAAGTGTTTTTATGTCTTTTTCTTGATTTTTATATTTTTCAGACCTCTACGAATTAAATTTTTTTATAGTTAGCATTCACGAAAAATTTGAAATTTTTATATCTTATTCGTATCGATATTCTAAGATGACAGGTGCGATTCGTAAATTTTTTGAGATGTTTTTTGTACTATTCTTGATATTTATCTTTTGGGTCCTTTACGAATTAAATTTTTTGATATTTTTCGGGCAATCATGAAAAAATTAGAAATTTTGATATTCTATTCGTATCGATATTCTAAAGTGACTCGCGCGATTTAGGACTTTGTTGAGGTATTTTTATTTCTTTTACTTGATTTTTATATTTTTCATACGTTTACGAATTAAAATTTTTGATATTTTTCGAGGACTCACGAAAAAATTTTAAATTTTTATATTCTATTCGTATCGATATTCTAATTTGACAGGTGTGATTCATGATTTTTTTGAGTTGTTTCTATGTCTTTTTCTTGATTTTTATCTTATTCGAACCTCTACGAATTGAAATTTTTGATATTTATCAGGATGTCACGAAAAAATAGGAAATTTTGATAATCCATTCGCATCGATATTCTAAAGTGACTGGTGCGATTTGGGAATTTTTTGAGGTCTTTTTGTTAATTTTTATATTTTTCAAACGTTTACGAATTAAAATTTTTGATATTTTTCAAGCAGTTACGAAAAAAAGTGAAATTTGAATATTTTATTTGTATCGATATTCTAAGGTGACAGGTGCAATTCATTAATTTTTTGACGTGTTTTTATGTATTTTTCTTGATTTTTATACTTTTTGGACATTTAGGAATTAATTTTTTTTATATTTTTCGAGCAATCATGAAAAAATGTGAAATATTGATACATTTTTTTATCGATATTCTAAGTTGACTAGTGTGATTCAAAAAAAAATTTGAAGTGTTTTTATGTCTTTTTATTGATTATTATATTTTTCAGACCTTTACGAATCAAAATTTTTGATATTTTTAGGCCAGTCACGAAAAAATATCAAATTTTGATATTTTATTCTTGTCGATATTCTAAGCTGATTGGTGCGATTCGTGAAATTTTTGAGGTCCTTTTATTTCTTTTTCTTGATTTTTATTTGTTTCGGACGTTTACTAATTAACATTTTTGATATTTTTCGGGAAGTTACTATATTGTATCGATATTCTAAGGTGACTGGTGCAATCCGTGAAATTTTTGAGGTGATTTAATGTCTTTTCCAAATTTTTATATATTTCAAACCTTACAAAAAAAATGTGAAATTTTGATATTTTCTTAGTATTAATATTCTAAGTTGACACATTCGATTCAAGAATTTTTTGAGGTGTTTTTATGTTGTTTTCTTGATTTTTGTATTTTTTGGATGTTTACGAATTAAAATTTTTGATATTTTTTGTGTAGTATCGAAAATATGTGGAATTTTGATATTTTATTGGTTTCAATATTCTAAGGTGACAGGTGCGATTCGGAAATTTTTTGTGGTGTTTTTACGTCTTTTTCTTGATTTTTATATTTTTCGGACATTTACATATTAATATTTATGATATTTTTTGGGTAGTCACGAAAAAATGTGAAATGCTGATATTTTATTCGTATCGATATTCTAAGGTAAGTGGTGCGATTCAGAATTTTTTGAGGTGTTATTATGTCTTTTTCATGATTTTTATATGTTCAGATGTTGACGAATTAAAATTTTTGATATTTTTCGGACAGTCACAAAAAAATGTGAAAATTTTATATTTTATTCGTATCGATATTCTATGGTGACTGGTGCGATACGAGAATTTTTTGAGGACTTTTTATATCTTTTTCTTGATTTTTATATTTTTCATACGTTTACGAATTTAATTTTTCTGATATTTTTCTGATTGTCACGAAAAAATGGAAAATTTTGTTATTTTATTCGTATCCATATTCTAAGGGGACATGTGCGATTCTGGAATTTATTGAGGTGTTTTTAATTCCTTTCTTTATTTTTAAATTTTCGGCCGTTTACGAAATAAATTATTTGATATTTTTCGTGTTGTAACGAAAAAAATGTGGGTTTTGATATTTTATTCGTTTCGATATTCTAAGGTGACAGGGGCAATTCGAGAATTTTTTGAGGTGTTTCTATATCTTTTTCTTGATTTTTCTATTTTTGGGACGTTTATGAATTAAATGTTTTTATATTTTTTGGGGAGTCACGAAAAAATGTGTAATGTTGATATTTTATTCATATCGATATTCTAAGGTGACCGGTGCGATTCGAGAATTTTTTGAGGGCTTTTTATATCTTTTTATATCTTTTTCTTGATTTTTATATTTTTCATACATTTACAAATTAAATTTTTTTGATATTTTTCAGGTAGTCACGAAAAAATGGAAAATTTTGATATCTTATTCGTATCGATATTCTAAGGAGACAGGTGCGATTCTGGAATTTATTGTGGAGTTTTTAAGTCCTTTTCTTTATTTTTAAATTTTTGGCCGTATTCGAGTTAAATTATTTGATATTTTTCATGTTGTAACAAAAAAAATGTGGATTTTGATATTTTATTCATTTCGATATTCTAAAGTAACAGGTGCGATTCGGGAATTTTTTGAGGTGCTTTTATGTCTTTTTCTTTATTTTTTTATTTTTCGTACGTTTACGAATTAAATTTTTTGATATTTTTCAGCCAGTCATGAAAAAATGTGAAATTTTGATATATTATTAGTGTAAATATTGTAATGGGACATGTGTGAATCAAGAATTTTAATGAGGTGTTTTTATGTCTTTTTCTTGATTCTTAAAGTTTTCGGAGGTTTACGAATTAATATTTTTGAAATTTTCGAGAAGTCACGAAAAAATGTCAAATTTTGATATTTTATTCATATAGATATTCTAAGGTGACAGGTGCGATTCGAGAATCTTTTGAGATGTTTTTTTGTATTTTTCTTGATTTTTATATTTCTTGGACGTTTACGAACTAAATTTTTTGATATTTTTTGAATAGTCATGAAAAAATGTGATAGTTTATTATTTTATTCATATCAATATTCTCTTGTGACTGATGCGATTCGGGAATTTTTTTGGTGTGTTTTAATGTCTTTTTCTCGATTTTTATAATTTTTTCGAACGTTTAGGAATCAAAATTTTTGATATTTTCGGGGAGTCACGAAAAAATGTGAAATGTGGATAATCTAAAGTGACTGGTGCGATTTGTGAATTTTTTGAGGTGATTTTATGTCTTTTTCATGATTTTTATATTTTCGGACGTTTACGAATTAAAATTTTTGATATTTTTCAGGTAGTCACAATAAAATGTGAAAATTTGATATTTTATTCCTATCAATATTCTAATGTGACAGGTGCGATTCGAGAATTTTATGAGGTGTTTTTATGTCTTTTTCTTGATTTTTATATTTTTCGAACGTTTAGGAATTAAATTTTTTGATATTTTTTGGGAAGTCACGAAAAAATGTCAAATTTTGATATTTTATTCATATCGATAATCTAAGGTGACAGGTGCAATTCCGAAATTTTTTGAGGTGTTTTTATGTATTTTTCTTGATTTTTATATTTTTTGGATGTTTACGAATTAAATTTTTTGATATTTTTCGAATAGTCACGAAAATATGTGAAAGTGAAATATTTTATTAATATCGATATTCTCATGTGAGTGACGCGATTCGCGAATTAAAACTTTTGATATTTTTTGGCCAGTCACGAAAAATGTGAAATTTTGATATTTTATTTGTATCGATATTCTAAGGTGACATGTGCGATTCTGAAATCTTTGAGGTGTTTTTAAGTCTTCTTCTTGATTCTTATATTTTTTCATCGAATTAAAAATTTTGATATTTTGCCTACAGTCAAGAAAAAATGACAATTTTTGTATTTTATTCATTTCGATATTCTAAGGTGACAGGTGCGATTCGGAATTTTTGAGGTGTTTTTATGTATTTTTCATTATTTTTATATTTTTTGGACGTTTAAGAATTAAAATTTTTGATATTTTTCGGGCAGTCATGAAAAATTGTGAAATTTTAATATTTTATTCGTATCGATATTCAAAGGTGACTGGTGTGATTCAGAAACTTTTTGAGGTGTTTTTATGTCTTTTTCTTGATTTTTATATTTTTCAGACTTCAACGTATTAAAATTTTAGATAATTTTCGAGCAGTAACAAAAAAATGTGAAATTTTGTTATCTTATTCGTATTGATATTTTAAGATGACTGGTGTGATTCAGAAATTTTTTGAGGTGTTTTTAAGTCTTTTTCTTGATTATTTTATGTTCCTGACTTTTACGAATTAAAATTGTATATAATTTTCGGGCAGTCACGAAAAAATGTGAAAATTTGATATTCTATTCGTATCGATATTCTAAGGTGACAGGGAGGATTTGAAATTTTTTTGAGGGGTTTTTACGTCTCTTTCCTGATTTTTATATTTTTCGGACATTTACGAATTAAATTTTTTGATATTTTTCGGATAGTCACGAAAAATATGTGAAATGTTGATATTTTATTCGTAATGATAGTTTAAGGTGACTAGTGCGATTTGGGAACTTTTTGAGGTGTTTTTTTTGTCTTTTTCTTGATTTTTGTATTTTTTGGAGTTTACGAATTAAATTTTGATATTTTTTGGGCTGTCACGCAAAAATGTGAAATTTTGATATTCTATACGTATCGATATTTATTGGTGACTGGTGCGATTCTGGAATTTTTTAAGGTGTTTTTATGTCTTTTTCTTGTATTTTATCTTTTTCAGACGGTTACGAATTGATTTTTTGATATTTTTCGAATATTCATATAAAAAAGTGAAAATTTGATATTCTACTCATATCGATATTTATAGGTGACTAGTGCGATTCAGGAATTTTTTTGAAGTGTTTTTATGTCTTTTTCTTGATTTTTATATTTTTTGGACGTTTACGAACTAAAATTTTTGATATTTTTCGGTAGTCACGAAAAAATATCATATTTTGATATTTTATTCATATCAATATTCTAAGGTTACAGGTGCGATATATGAATTTTTTGAGGTATTTTTATGTATTTTTCTTTATTTTAATATTTATCGGACGTTTACTAATTTAAATTTTAAATATTTTTTGGGCAGTCACGAAATTATATAAAATTTTGATATTTTAGTCTTATCGATATTCTAATGTAACTGGTGCGATTTGGTAATTTTTTTGAGGTGATTTCATGTATTTTTCTTGATTTTATATATTTTCGAACGTTTACGAATAATTTTTTTTGATATTTATCAAGCAATCACGAAAAAATGTCAAATTTTGATATTTTATTCGTACCGATATTATAAGGTGACATGTGCGATTCGGGAATTTTTAGAGTTGTTTTTATGTCTTTTTCTTGATAATTATATTTTTTGGACGTTTACGAATTAAATTTTTTGATATTTTTGGGTAGGCCCGATAAAATGTGAAATTTTCATATGTTACACGTATCGATATTCTAAGGTTATTGCTGCGATTTGAGAATTTTTTAAGGTGTTTTTATGTCTTTTTCTTTATTTTTATATTTTTCGGACAGTTATGAAAAAAATGTCACATTTTGATTTTTTATTCGTACCTATAATCTAAGGTTATAGGTGCGATTCGGAAATTTTTTGAGTTATTTTTAAGTTTTTTTCTTGATTTTTATATTTTTCGAACGTTAACGAAATGAAATTTTAAATATTTTTCTGGCAGCCACGAAAAAATGTGAAAATTTGATATTTTATTAGTATCGATATTCTAAGGTGACAGGTGCGATTTTGAAATTTTTTGAGGTGTTTCTAAGTCTTTTTCTTGATTTTTATATTTTACGGACGTTTAGGAAACAAAATTTGATATTTTCAAATAGTCAGGAAAAAATGTCAAATTTTTATTTTTTATTCGTACCGATATTCTAAAGTGACAGGTGCAACGTTGGAATTTTTTGAGGTGTTTTTAAGTCTTTTTCTTGATTCTTATATTTTTCGGACGTTTGCAAAATAAAATTTTTGATATTTTTCGGGCAGTCAAGAAAAAATGTGAAATTTTGATATTTTATTTGTATCGATATTCTAAGGTGAGTGGTGCTATTCAGGAATTTTTTGAGGTCCTTTTATGTCTTTTTCTTCATTTTTATATAATTAAATTTTTTGTTATTTTTCAGGCACTAATGAAAAAATGTCAAATTTTGATATTTTATCGAGGTGTTTATAAGTCCTTTTCTTGATTTTTATATTTTTCGAACTTTTACGAAATAATTTTTTTTTTATTGTTCTGACAGTGAAGAAAAAATGTCAAATTGTTTGTAAGTCTTTTTCTTGATTTTTTTATATTTCAGACGTTTACGAAATAATTTTTTTGATATTCTAAGGTGAGTGGTGCGATTCAGGAAATTTTTGAGGTGTTTTCATGTCTTTTTCTTGCTTTTTTTATTCTTCGGATGTTTACGAATTAAAGTTTTTGATATTTTCAAGAAGTAACGAAAAAATATCAAATTTGATTTTTTATTCGAACTGATATTCTAAGGTGGCAGGTGTGTTTAGGGATTTTTTGAGGTGTTTTTAAGTTTTTTTCTTGTTTTTTATATTTTTCGGACGTGTACGAAATAAAACTTTTCATACTTTTCGAGCAGTCACAAAAAATGTGAAATTTTGATAGTTTATTCGTATCGATTTTCTAAGGTGAGTGGTGCGATTCAGGAATTTCTTGAAATATTTTTATGTTTTTTTCTTGATTTTTATATTTTTCGGCCTTTGCGAATTAAAATATTTGATATTTTTTGAACAAACACGCAAAAATGTGAAACTTTGATATTTTATTCGTATTGATATTCTAAGGTGTCAGGTGCGATTCAGGAATTTTTAGAGGTGTTTTTATGTCTTTTTCTTGATTTTTATATTTCGGAAGTTTACGAATTAAATTTTTTGATCTTTTTTGGGCAGTCACGAAAAAATGTAAAAATTTTATATTTTGATATTCTAAGGTGACTAGTGCGATTGGGGATTTTTTTGAAGTGTTTTAAGTCTTTTCCTTGATTTTTATATTTTTCAGACGTGTACGAATTAAATTTTTTGATATTTTTCAGGTACTCACGAAAAAATGTCAAATTTTAATATTTTATTCATGTCGATATTCTAAGGTGACGGTGCGATTCGGGATTTTCTTAGGTATATTTATGTCTTTTTTATTGATTTTGATATTTTTCGTGTAGCCACGAAAAAATATGGAATTTTGATATTTTATTCTTATCGATTTTCTTAGGTGACAGGTTCAATTCTGGAATTTTTTGAGGTTTTTTTATACCTTTTTCTTGATTTTTATATTTTTTGGACGTTTACGAGTTTAAATTTTTGATATTTCACGAAAAAATGTGAAATGTTGATAATCTATTTGTATCGATATTTCAAGGTGACTGGTGCTATTCAAAAAATATTTGAGGTGTTTTTATGTCTTTTTCATGATTTTTATATTTTTGGTACGTTTACGAATTAAAGTTTTTCATATTTTTCGGGCTATCACAAAAAATGTGTAATTTTGATATTTTATTTGTACCAATATTCTAAAGTGACAAGGGCGATTCGGAAAATTTTAAAGCTATTTTTATGTCTTTTTCTTGATATTTATATTTTTCAGGCAGTCATGAAAAAAGGTCAAATTTTTATATTTTTTCGTATTGTTATTCTAAGGTGACTGGTGTGAGTTGTGAATTTTTTGAGGTCTTTTTATGTCTTTTCTTTGATTTTTATATTTTTCGGACGCTTATGAATAAATTATTTTGATATTTTCCAGGTAGTCACAAAAAAATGCCAAATTTTAATATTATATTTTAATCGATATTCTAAGGTGACTGGTGCGATTCAAGATTTTATTGAGGTGTTTTAATGTACTTTTTATTGTTTTTTTTTTAATTCTTTAGACGTTTACGAATTAAATTTTTTGATATTTATCAGGGATTCACGAAAAAATGTGAAATTCTAATATTTTTTTCGTATCATTATTCTTAGGTGACTGGTTTAATTCAAGAATTGTTTGAGGTGTTTTCATGTCTTTTTCTTGATTTTTATATTTTTCGACCGTTTACAAATTTAAATTGTTGATATATTTCGGGCAATCATGAAAAAATATCCAATTTTTATATCTTATTCGTATCGATATTCTAAGAAAACTGGTGCGATTCGGGAATTTTTTGAAGTGTTTTAATGTATTTTTTTTATTTTTATATTTTTCGTACGGTTAAGAATTAAATTTTTTGATATTTTTCGGTCAGTCATGAAAAAATGTCAAATTTTGATATTTTATTCCTATAGATATTCTAAGGTGACTTGTGTGATTCGGGAATTTTTTGTGGTGTTTTTCTGTCTTTTTCTTGATTTTTATATTTTTCGAACATTTACGAATTAAAATATTTGATATTTTTCGGACAGTCACGATAAATGTCAAATTTTGATATCTTATTCGTATCGATATTCTAAGGTGACTGGTACGATTCTGAAATTTATTGGGGTGTTTTTATGTCGTTTTTTTATATTTATATTTTTAGGACTTTTACGAATTAAAATATTTGATATTTTTCGGACAGTCACGATAAATGTCAAATTTTGATATCTTATTCGTATCGACATTCTAAGGTGACTGGTACGATTCTGAAATTTATTGGGGTGTTTTTATGTCGTTTTTTGATATTTATATTTTTAGGACATTTACGAATTAAATTTTTTGATATTTTTCGGGAAGTCTTGAAATATGTAAAATTTTTATTTTGTTTTCGTATCGATATTCTAAGGTGACTGGTATGATTCGGGAACTTTTTGAGGTGTTTTTATGTCTTTTTCTTGATTTTTATATTTTTCGAATTAAAACTTTTGATATTTTTCGAGCAGTCACGAAATATATCAAATTTTGATATTTTATTGTTATCTATATTATAAGATGATTTGTGTGATTTGGGAATTTTTTGTTGTGTTTTTATATATTTTTCTTGATTTTTATAATTTTCGGGTAGTCACGAAAAAATGTCAAATTTTGATACCCTATTTGTATCGATATTCTAAGGTGACTGGTGCGATTCGGGAATTTTTTTGAGGTGTTTTTATGTTTTTTTCTTGATTTTTATATTTTTTGAACCTTTACGAATTAAAATTTTTGATATTTTTCGGGCAGTTATGAAAAAATGTCAAATTTTTATATCTTATTCGTATCGATATTCTAAGATGACTGGTGCAATTTGGGAGTTTTTGAAGTGTTTTTATGTCTTTTTCTTGATGGTTATATTTTTTGGACGTTTACGAATAAATTTTTTTATGTGTTTCGGGCAGTCACGAAAAAATGTCAAAATGTGATATTCTATTCGTATCGATATTCTAAGGTGAATGGTGCGATTTGAGAATTTTTTGAGATGCTTTAAAGTCTTTTTCTTGATTTTTATATTTTTCGGACGTTTACGAATTACATTTTTTGATATTTTTTGGGCAGTCACAAAAAAATGTTAAATTTTGATATTATATTCGTATCGATATTCTAAGGTTGCAAGTGCCATTCGGGAATTTTCTTTAGGTGTTTTTTTATGTCTTTTTCTTGATTTTTTTATTTTCGGACGTTTACGAATTTAAATTTTTGATATTTTCCGGGCAGTCACAAAAAAATGTCAAGTTTTGATACTTTATTCGTATCGATATTCTAAGGTGACTGGTGCGATTTGAGAATTTTTTGAGGTGTTTTTATATTTTTCTGACGTTTACAAATCTAATTTTTTGAGATTTTTTCGGTTCGTCACGAAATTTTTTTAAATTTTGATATTTTATTCGTATAGATATTCTACGATTGCAGGTGCAATTTGGGAAATTTTGAGGGGACTTTTATGTCATTTTCTAGATTTTTATATTTTCGGACGTTTTCGAATTAAATTTTTTGAAATTTTCGGGAAGTCACCTTAAAATGAATTTTAAAATGAATTTTTTTGATATTCTATTTGTATCGATAGTCTAAGGTGACTGGTGTGATTCGAAATTTTTTTGAGGTGTTTTTATGAATTTAACTTGATTTTCATATTTTTCGAACGTTTACAAATTAATTTTTTTGATATTTTATTCGTATTGATATTCATAGGTGACAGGTGCATTCGAGAATTTTTTTGAGGTGTTTTCATCTCTTTTTCTTGATTCTTATATTTTTCGGACATTTAAGAATTAAAATTTTTGATATTTTTCGAGCAGTCAGGAAAAATATGAAATTCCGATATCTTATTATTATCGATATTCTAAAGTGACTGGTACGATTCGGGAATTTTTTGAGGTGTTTTTATGTCTTTTTCTTGATTTTGTTATTTTTTGAACGTTTACGAATCAAAGTTTTTGATATTTTTTGGACAGTCACTAAAAATGTGAAAGTTTTATATTTTAATCGTATCGATATTCTATTATGAAAGATTCGATTCAAGATTTTTTTGAGGTGTTTTTATGTCTTTTTTCTTGATTTTTATATTTTTCGGACGTTTAGAAATTAAAATTTTTAATATTTTTCGGGCAGTCATGAAAAAAGGTCAAATTTTTATATTTTTTCGTATCGTTATTGTAAGGTGACGGGTGCGATTTGAGAATTTTTAGAATTCTTTTTTTTGTGTTTTCCTTGATTTTTATATTTTTCGGACTTCTATGAATAAATTTTTTTGATATTTTTAGGGTAGTAACGAAAAAATGCTAAATTTTGAAATCATAGTTTTATCGATATTCTAAGGTGACTGGTGCAATTCAGGATTTTATTGAGGTGTTTTAATGTCTTTTTTTATTTTGTTTTTTATTTATTTTTCAGACGTTTACGATTTAAATTTTTTGATATATTTTGGGCATTCATGAAAAAATGTGAAATTCTGATATTTTTTTCGTATAGATATTCTAAGGTGACTGGTTTAATTCAGGAATTGTTTGAGGTGTTTTTATGTCTTTTTCTTAATATTTATATTTTTCGACCGTTTACGAATTTAAATTTTTGATATTTTTCGGGCAGTCATGAAAAAATGTCAAATTTTTGTATCTTATTCGTATCGATATTATAAGATGACTGGTGAGATTTGAGAATTTTTTGAGGTGTTTTTATGTCTTCTTTTATTTTTATATTTTTCGGACGGTTAAGAATTAAAATTTTTGATATTTTTCGGGCAGTCATGAAAAAATTTAAAATTTTGATATTTAATTTTTATAGATATTCTAAGGTGACTTGTGTGATTCGGGAATTTTTTGTGGTGTTTTTCTGTCTTTTTCTTGATTTTTATTTGTCAAACGTTTACGAATTAAAATATTTGATATTTTTCGAACAGTCACGATAAATGTCAAATTTTGATATCTTATTCGTATCGATATTCTAAGGTGACTGGTATGATTCTGGAATTTATTGGGGTGTTTTAATGTCGTTTTCTTGATTTTTATATTTTTAGGACGTTTATGAATTAAAATTTTTGATATTTTTCGGTCAGTCATGAAAAATGTCAAATTTTTATTATATTTTCGTATCGATATTCTAAGGTGACTGGTATGATTCAGGAACTTTTTGAGGTGTTTTTATGTCTTTTTCTTGATTTTTTTATTTTTCGAATGTTTACAAATTAAAATTTTTGATATTTTTCGAGCAGTCAAGAAATATATCAAATTTTGATATTTTATTCTTATCAATAATCTAAGGTGACTTGTGTGATTTGGGAATTTTTTGTGGTGTTTTTATATCTTTTTCTTGATTTTTATATTTTTCGGTTGTTTAAGAATTAAAATTTTTAATATTTTTCGGGTAGTTATAAAAAAATGTCAAATTTTGATATCCTATTCGTATCGATATTCTAAGGTGACTGGTGCGATTCGGAAATTTATTTGAGGTGTTTTTATGTCTTTTTCTTGATTTTTATATTTTTCGGACGTTTACGAATTAAAATTTTTGATATTTTTCGGGCAGTCACAAAAAAATGTCAAATTTGGATATCCTATTCGTATCGATATTCTAAGGTGACTGGTGTGATTCGGGAATTTATTTGAGGTGTTTTTATGTCTTTTTCTTTATTTTTATATTTTTCGGACGTATACGAATTAAAATTTTTGATATTTTTCGGGCAGTCATGAAAAAATATCAAATTTTTATATCTTATTCGTATCGATATTTTAAGATGACTGGTGCGATTTGGGATTTTTTTGAGGTGTTTTTATGTCTTTTTCTTGATATTTATATTTTTCGAACATTTACGAATTAAAATTTTTGATATTTTTCGGGCAGTCACGAAAAAATGTTATATTTTGGTACTTTAGTTGTATCAATATTTTAATGTGACTGATGCAATTCGGAAATTTTTTGAGGTGTTTTAATGTCTTTTTCTTGATTTTTATACTTTTCAGACATTCAAAAATTAAATTTTTTGATATTTTTCAGGCAGTCATGAAAAAATGTGAAATTTTGATATTTTATTCGTATCGATATTCTAAGGTGACTGGTGCAATTCGGAAATATTTTGAGGTGTTTTTATGTCTATTTCTTGATTTTTATATTTTTCGAACGTTTATGAATTAAAATTTTTTGATATTTTTTGGGCAGTCACGAAAAAATGTCAAATTTTGATATTATATTCGTATCGATATTCTAATACTATAGGTGCCATTCGGGAATTTTCTTTAGGTGTCTTTTTTATGTCTTTTTATTGATTTTTATATTTTTCGAAAGTTTACGAATTAAAATTTTTGATACTTTTCATGTAGTCACAAAAAATAATCAAATTTTGCTATTTTATTCGTATCGATATTCTAAGGTGACTGGTGCGATTTGAGGATTTTTCGAGGTGTTTTTATGTTGTTTTCTTGATTTTTATATTTTTCTGACGTTTACAAATTTAAATATTTGAGATTTTTTCGGGATGCACGAAAAATTTCAAATTTTGATATTTTATTCGTATCGATATACTATGGTTCTAGGTGCTATTTGGGAATTTTTGAAGAGATTTTTATGTCTTTTTCTTGGTTTTTATATTTTCGGACGTTTATAAATTAAATTTTTTGAAATTTTCGGGAAGTCACGTAAAAATGAGAAACTTTGATATGTTATTCGTATCGATAGTCTAAGGTGACTGGTGTGATTCGAGAATATTTTGAGGTGTTTTTATGTCTTTAACTTGATTTTCATATTTTTCGAACATTTACGAATTAATTTTTTTGATATTTTAATTTTAGTTACGAAAAAATATAAAATTTTGATATTTTATTCGTATCGATATTCTTAGGTGACTGGTGCATTCGGGAATTTTTTGAAGTGTTTTTATGTCTTTTTCTTGATTCTTATATTTTTCGGATGTTTAAGAATTAAAATTTTTGATATTTTTCGAGCAGTCATGAAAAAATGTGAAATTTTGATATTTTATTCGTATCGATATTCTAATCTGACAAGTGCGATTCAGGATTGTTTTGAGGTGTTTCTATGTCTTTTTCTTGAATTATATATTTTTTGGTCGTTTACGAATTAAAATATTTGATATTTTTCAGCAGTTACGAAAAAATGTCAAATTTTGATATTTTATTCGTGTCGATATTATAAGGTGACTGGTGTGATTTGGGAATTTTTTGACATGTTTGTATGTCTTTTTCTTGATTTTTATATTTTTAGGACGTTTACAAATTAAAGTTATTTATATTTTTAGGCTGTCACAAAAAAATGTGAAATTTTTATATCTTATTCGTATCAATATTCTAAGGTGACTGGTGCGAATTGGGAACTTTTTGATATATTTTTCAGACGTTTACGTATTAAATATTTTGACATTTTTCGGGTAGTCACGAAAAAATGTGAAATTTTGTTATTTTTTACTCGTATCGATATTCTAAGGTGACTGGTGCGATTCAAGAATTTTTTGAGGTGTTTTTATGTCTTTTTCTTGATTTTTATATTTTTCGGACGTTTACGAACAAAATTTTTTGATATTTTTCGGACAGTCACAAAAAATGTTAAATTTTGATATTCTATTCGTATCGATATTCTAAGGTGACTGGTTCGATTAAAGCATTTTTTGAGGTGTTTTTATGTATTTTTCTTGATTTTTATATTTTTAGGACGTTTACGAATTAAATTTTTGATATTTTTCGGACAATAACGAAAAAATATGAAATTTTATTATTTTATTCGTATTGATATTCTAAGGTGACTGGTGCAATTCGGGATTTTTTTGAGGTGTTTTTATGTCTTTTTCTTGATTTTATATTTTCAGACGTTTACGAATTAAATTTTTTGATATTTTTCGGGCAGTCTCGAATAAATGTGAAATTTTTATATTTTATTTCATATCGATATTCTAAGGTGATAGGTTTAATATGAGAATTTTTTAAGGTGTTTTAATGTCTTTTTCTTGATTTTTTTATTTTTCGAATGTTTAAGAATTAAAATTTTTGATATTTTTCGGTAGTCACGAAAAAATGTGAAATTTTTATATCTCTTAAATTAAACCACAATTAATGATTAAACTCACTTTTAAATAGCATGTAAACTAACAATTAACAATACCCATAAGCTAAATCAGCCCATAATCACATGATCACACCCCAAGAATTGGGGTTTTAGCTAGACATTATAAAAAGGTAAAAACAATTACCGAATTGATTATCCATCAATTGGGTAAGAGTGATTTCGTCTTTACAATGCTCCAATTTAATGAATCTCAAAGATCCACTTCCAATTTCTCTAAAGTGAATTTCTTCAATCCTTCAAAGCTAAAGAAAATTCTAGAGAAAAATCTCTCCAAGAATCAAAACTGTTTCTAATGTCTAAAAGATGTTCCAAAGATATAAAAAATCTCAAAAGATCCTAAACTTAATGTTCAAAAATGTATTTATAGTCACCGAAAATAAGCTATGAAAGCCCCTTTGGTGAAGTAAGTTGGGCTCGCCAATCCACTCGGCGAGCCTCCCTTTGGTCTCTTCCATCACCCTTTCAGCATCTTCAAGGTCTGTAACTTTGGACAATCTATCTTGGCTTCGCAGAACCACTCGGTGATTCGTCGACTGATCCTTTTTGTCGCTGACTTGGTTCTTTCCTTCAGGGCTTGTCACACTGGAACTTTAGGCAGTCAGATGAGCCACTAGGCGACACGCCGAGTGCTCTTGGCGATCCTCAGGCTCGCCCATCTTAATTTCTTCAGCCTGTTTTGTTCCTTTTTGCCTGTTAGTGTCCTTGCTTTGTTCTTCAATCCATATTCCTGAAAATCGAGGATTTAACATTAGTTATTTGCACAAATTAAGCATTTCAGGACACTAAATCAATATAAATAAACCCCTAAATGAGTCCAAATCTCGGACTCATCAACACCACAAACTTAAAATTTTGCTTGTCCTAAAGTAAAACTCAAGTTCAGCAGTTCAAAAAGGATGTTTAAAACAGTGCTACATAAGACTCAATCATGAATGCACACAACAAGACTCAACTTACTCATGCAAGGATCAATTGTGCACTCAAAGATTCAAGTTGTGACTTACCATTATCAAAGATTCTCAACACAATACTTGCTTTAAATGCAAGTTCACGCTCAACAAAGGTACTCAAGGTACTCAAATGCCCTCACAAAAATGATGATTCCATACTCACACACAATTCTTCAACAATTTATAGTTCCGGAATCACAAACGATTCTCACACTCACAAAGATGAACACATGTATGATTTCACCCATAGATTTGAAAGTATTTTCCAATCAACATTCGTTTCAGGTAACTCAAGATCACAAAAGTCTTTTCAAGGCATGTAACAGGGCTAGTGTAAAGGTATGTTCATTTAGGCTCAGTGGCTGCTATCCTCATGAAATGTGGTCTGAACATCATTTTCTTCCCTTTTTTCAACATTTTGATCATGTTCATAATTCACCCTATTATTTACTTTCACATGGACTACCGGATACCCCATTTCTTTTTGCAATTTTCATCACTTATTTCACAACTTTTTCATTCTTTTTCTTTTTATTTTTTTATCTTTTTTTTATATGGAGGGGTTCCATCTTTTTCAAAACCATTGCTCAAAGGGGGAATTTTTCACATTCTTGATTTACTTTCTCTTTTCATAACACCCCTAACTTAGGCTTTTGGCCTAAGTTGTTTATTGAAACAAACCACACTTCATGAGAGTTATGGGTGAAAGGATAAAGAGTGGTCACATTTGCTCAAGTTTCTTCCAAGAAAAGGATAAGGCTCAAAAGGGTTCAAACAAGGTTCACACACCTCATAAGGTTGGACACAAAAAGAAGTATATTGTCAAATTGTTTCACTTCTCAAAATCGTTTCCTAAGATCATTTCAAGAGCTTGAATCACTTAGTCAACCGGACCAATGGGGCAAATTCTAGGTGTCATCACACAAGGTTCAAAGTAAGCTCATCAGAAAAGGCATTGACACCAATATCAAACGAGACTCATTCGAGCTAGTGTGCAATGTTCATCACAAAAGACTCCCTTCCATAACTAGCTAGTCACAACGAGATGCAAAAAGTCCACATATTGTCTATGAAACTTCATTTGGCCTCATTGTAGCCGTGCATTCATTTTTTGTTCGATTAAGAGCACTATTCAAGTCATCAGTATTGATCATAACCGATACTTAAATTTGCACAAGAATAGCCACATTCAAACACAACAAGAGGTGGAAACTTTTTTCAGATGGGTCAAAAACCATTTCTATTCAAAACAAGGAGCCACAATCTCAAATATCCACAAGATAGAATCAACACACAATTTAAAACCAAAAACACAATATATATACACAAAATGTAATCACAAGAGGTAGGCATGGAAATATCTCACCCACCACAAAAAAAAAAAACAGTTGTCCTCAAATGCAACAAAAACAACTAAAATCAATAAAAGCAATAGAGAGGGAGGTAAAGAAAGATCTTGTCTACACAGTCGCTCCATCTGTCGGGGCATCCGTGCCCGGTGTCACATCAGCTACAACCGCACTCGACTCAGCCATGGTGGTGTCTCTCAAGGAGGTCTGTCGGGCAGTCTTGAACATAGCATCCTCCAAGTCGGCTAGATCATCATAAACAACCTTATCTCGCTCCCCAAGTTGCTCTTCATCTGTTTCTACCTCTGACTAACCAACAACCACATCATCCATAGGCATATCTCCGGTGGTAGCCGGAGGCATCTCAGAACTGGCCGGGACATACTGAACCTCAGCTGACTCAAATAGAGAAGTAAAGTCGGTGGACTTCAGATAGTCCACATCCTTGCTCAAATTTGAAACCTCAGCTTTTAAAGCCGTCACCTCGGAAGTAACCCCCTGTCTACTCTCAAGTCTCTACTCTCACCGTGAGAGCATCAATTGATGTTCGTAGGGGTGTCAAAGCAACTAAGATAGCTCACTCAATCATCCAAGGCACCTCGGCCTCTAGCCGGGAAGACCATACATCGGCAGAATGGGCTAGGTGCCCCATCTTGAAGAGCATGGCTTGAGTAATCCTAGTAGGGTGGGAAGCTGCAGAAGGACCTGAGGCCTGGGAAAGAGTGGAAACGGGTGTACCTGAAGACCCGGAGGACGGAGTAGGCAAATATGCCTCTGCAGGTATTGGCTCAACATCAACCTTCGGGGATGCATCCACCGAAGCTGCTCTCCTCCTATCTGCCTCATCCCGTGTGTACTCGGCCTCTATGCACCAGATATCTATGGAGGATGTAGGTGTGACCTCAATGTCCCTCATTTCTTCATGAAGAACTCCAGCCCGTCGACATAGCTCTGTAATAAGTACGGGGAAAGGAAGGGATGTCTAGGGATGTTTGGCCTTCATGGCCATCTCCTGCTCTATGATTAGCCCTAAGTTGATGGTCTTCCAGTGATGATTGATCTAAGACATGCCACCTTTGGGAGGCAGATGATGGACTCATTCTACGAGGGCATGATGGATCTATTGATGAACCTGAACCAATATCGAGCTGCTATATTTAAGTCCCTTTTCTCAATAGGAACTCCGATATCGTTCCACCTTGGGGTGGTGTCAGCAATAATCAGAGCTAGCCAATCCTTTATGTCATCCAGGGTCATCACAGTGGTAGCCAAACTCGGGTAATAAAAACCTGACCCTCTATCAAATACAATGTTGATATAATCAGTGTTGCATCTTACTACCTTCCCCCAGACCATGACAGACTCTACCATTCTGAAGGCGCTGACCTTCTTCTTCCCCTTTGGGACCAGGTCACTGTACGCCGTGTAAAACTCCCGAACCCATGTAGGAAGATAGGGGCCACGGGGCCTGGTAAATTGCTCAAACCTGTGGAACCGAAGAGTGTCCCACACACGAGGGTACATGTCCACTACACCATCCATGGCCAATCTCTTATCCTTAAGAATGGTCCTCAGTCCCTCGACCTTTAGCCTGTTGAGTAGCCGGGGAGGAGGACCCTGAACTGGTGGTGCTGGAGCCACCATCTGTGTCGAAGATGGCACTGTATCATCAATAGGTGGGGTGGCCTCTGGGGTCCTAGACGGACCTTAACGACCTCAGGCCTGAATCTCTGCTCGCCGGGATTGAAGTGGTTGGTCATCCTCAGGCACAGACAGTGCAGCCTGAGAATCAAAAAATTCTCCATCACTGTCAAAGTTGTGCTCCGGTATCTCAACTACGGGCGCTTTGCCCTTGCCCTTGCCTCCCTTAGGAGGTGCTTGTTTTCCCTTTTTAGAAGGAGCAGCTGCTCCCTTATTAATCACGATACCCCGTGCTTGTTTGCGGGGTGACATTCCGCTCTCGTCCCAGTTGGTCCTAGCCATATTTGCAAAATATATCGGGAAAAGTTAGAAATAATTCAAAAAAAATCTCAAAATTCAGTTGTAGAAAGACTCGTTGAACCAATCGGTGAGTTGCTGAGTCACTTTGGCGAGCCAGATCGGGCTCACCGAAAGGACTGGCTTGAAAATTACTCATAAAAATGGCATGTTGGTGATATGCAGGTCCCTTAGGTGAATCGGCGACATCACTCGGCGAGCTCAGACTAGCTCGCCGAAAGTTACAACATGTTTTAGGGGTTAGGGGCGCAAAAAGGGCAATTAAGGAAGACTTTCGACGAGTCACTGAGTGAACTCGACGAGCTCAGGCTTCCCCCTGAAAGTTACAGACTCTAATCTAGCCAAAACACGAAATTAAAGGCGATCAAAGGGGACATTGGCAAACCGCCGAACAGTTCAGCGAGCTCAACACAGCTCGCTAAATTGCCCAACGTGCTAAATTTCAACCCCGTTGCCCCCGGAAACAAAATCAAACAACACACTTATTCAATTAAACTAAGACTCATTCGACCCATGCCACCAGGGTACTTAGACTTCCCCCGGTTTGACAAAATTGGTCATTAGACGACTTTTGCCCTTAAGAATAACGTCAAACGCTCCATCATTGGGCAAAGTACGTCATTTAGCACAATTGGGGTTACTCAGACTTTACCCAACTAGAACCAACAAATATTTACCGCAACCCAACAATTAATAATCAATTTTAAAGCACAAAACTCGAGAAATTAACAATTTAGCAATTTACGCACAATTTCGAAACTAAAATAGGCAACTAGCACAACAACTACGATTTCAGAATAGGCCCAACACACAACAACAAGATTTAAACAAATGCATTCGATTTCAATCGCTATTCAAGAGTTTAGGGTTTGGAAAACCAACCTTTATGCCAAAATAAGAGTTTGAAACGCTAGGGTGCAATGTAATCAAAATCCGAGCACGATATCAAGAGAAAAAAGCGATAAAAATGCAAGAGTAAAGAAATTCTTGAGAGCGGGTGAGATTGCACAAGGCTAAGATGAGGGAATATGAAATAGTTTGAAATTTTAAACCTTTGGCCTTTTAAAACCTTTTAGTTCATGGCCCTTTCGGTGATATTAGTCGTCCTCACCGAACCACTCAGCGACATGTTGAGTAGTGACTTACCTCACCGAGTTTTACAGGACCTCCAGTTATTTTGGGCTCTAAACGACAGACAAAGTCGAGCTCGCCGACTCGTCCATGGGCCCGCCAAGTTTTACAGACTCTCACCTGTGATTTCTATGAGTCAAACGGCGGTCCAAGTCAGGCTCACCGACCTCTTCAGCGAGTCACCGACTGGACTATTGTCTCGCTAACCTGCATTTTTTAAACACATCCCACTTTTCCACCTACACAATCAACATCCATTATTCAAAAACAAACACAAAGCATTAAATTTTTTTGTTGCCTCCCAAGAAGAGCCTTAGTGAACATTGTGGAATGACGCAAGTATCCATTTAAGCATCAGTTTTGGGGTTTGCCATAGTATCACTTGTGTAACACCCTTCAAAATGAAATAGGATAATTAGAGCTTTACATGCGTGTTAGTTGTTGATAAACTTGTATAAATGTTTGAAAATGATTTTATAGGTCAGTTTAGTTGAATTTGAAGTCAAACGTCAAGAAGACGTTTGAAAACTAGTCGTTTGCGTGTTAGTGTGTTCTAGTGTGTCTTGCATGTTTTTATGTGTCGTATGAAGTCTAAAATCAGTGGTGGTAACCCTACTATCCTAATAGGCATGTTTAGGGTCCCAACGTCCGGGTACGACTCCCCAAGGACCACCCTAAGGGTCCTTGGAGAGGACCCAAACGTTGGCATAAAAGGCTGCCTAGGTAGTGTGTTTGGCAGTCTTGTTTGACGCCCAGGGTGACGCCTCGTCAAGCCATTGACTCCCCGTAAAAAAGGGGCGTAGCTCCACACTTAGTTGTGGGAGCTTAGCCCCCAAATGTTGAGCCTTTGTCCCAAACGACGACCTACCAGGACGGTCCGTCAATGCATTGACAGTCCGTCAATGGTGGCCGTCGTTTGGTGCCCTGTTTCACTGCCAAGTTTCGGCCAAGTGATGGGTGAAGTGGTAAACTCATCCCACGTTCTAATTAGACCCTAGACGACTATTTTACCTATTTTTGGGTATTTTAAGTTAGTTAAAATTCTTTAACCTAGAATTAGACCTCATTATTCAAATTGAACCTTCCCTCTCAAATAAATTCTCTCTAGAACTCTATGGAAGACATTGATGAAGCTTCAAGCTAGGGGATGGGTTCCTACTGATTTCTACTTCAAATTCCTAAGGGAATTAATCACAAAGGTATGGGGATTTTATCTTTGATTCTCCTTTCAATCAAAGAGCCAAATCAAAGTGATTTCAATGTTTTTCAAAAACACTAAAAACCCCAATTTCAATTCTAAGCTTGGGTTCTTGCATGAAAGTATTTCA
>JAJOOR010000553.1:0-61257 GCA_036250505.1 Solanum acaule | reverse complement strand
ATGCTCATCATTTTCCATTCTCTGTAAGTGGATTATAACTGCTACAAACTCCCCATAGTCCAGGACTCCGTTTCCATCAACATCAGCCTAATAAAAAAATAGGTTCAGCAGTCATCAGGCAAAAATATTAAATTAAATCTTTTCTGAATGGAGGAAATTACTGTATCTACAATAGAATTTATTTAAAAGTTCATTTCCCAAATGGAAAAAAGCTTGGGAATTCGCATATAAAAGCTGCACCAGATTTACAGCAGAATACTAGGGAATATTTGATTGTAGGACTTGAGATACTGCAGAAAGAGAGTTAGTAAAGGCCTACAAGATCAATTATTTGGCAGATCAGACATAACCACAACAAAAATGGCAGGTTTAAAACCACAAGTTCCAAAAGACTTTATTTCTTTCTTAAGCTTTATGCCAAATCAAATACTGCCACATCAATTAGAACAGAGAGAGTATATCACAAAGGCTGATAACATTTTATCCAACAAACATGAGATGCATAACACCAGAAGTCCAATCCCTGTATTCATTATCCACTTATTACAATGCAAACCAAGTATCACATACATTTTTAATAAAATAATCTAATTGAAACTTTTCAAGAAGCCTACATAAAGAAGGTAGGAAATCATTCTGAAATCTATCGTGTGTCACAGATCACCTTGCAATATCAATCAATTATGTCTCAATCCTAAACAAAAATTGGGGCTGCTATAGCCTGTATGAATCCTACTAAATCTGCTCTGTCCTAGCCCAATTTATTCTAATATTATCACTTTGCTTGCAAATATCTTGCCTTGGGGAAACAAAGGATCTTCTAAAACAATTGGATCTTTAAATCTCAAGGTTATCCTTTGATCCTTTGCTTCCTCTACAAACATCAGACCAAGTGGAAGTGTAACAACAACTAACCTTACTCCGAACTAATATGTATCATCTATATAGATCCTTTGCTTCCATTCTCTTGGTCTAGCTTCTTTACCTTCGTCCATCAAATTATATGCAACAGTCTACCTTTCTCACACAATATAGGAGTGACGATGTGATTTCAATAACTTCTTCAGCCACACCATCTATGGTTTGGAACCCTTGCTTATACTTCCTCAGTTATGTAATGGAATCTCTTGCCTATTTAATAGCCTTCATGCAATGTATGTATGCCTACATATAATGAAACAAGAAGGAAAAAAGCTAATCCCTGAAATAAATGCAAAATGCAGAGTCTTCAGAGCCAATATTTTGTGCAAAATAACCATCTAACAGATGTGAAAAATTACATGATGCTTCCACCAACCAAAAAAGCTAATCTCCGAGCAATGGTAAAGTAAGTGATGCAGGGTGAAAAGACATATGGAACAATCAATTTACACTCCTTCCAAAGTTCGAGTACTTGAAAGAATCAGGAGAAACCAAGCAAGAGAGAAGAGGAATAATGAGATCACAAGAATAAGGTGGCAGTGATTGCTTTAACATCACTTGGAAGAGTAACTTCTGCCAAACTTACAGTTTAAATGAAGAGGGGCAGAGAGTGTGTGTGTGTGTGTTCCACAAAACAGTTTATTATTTGCCCTCATCCAGAATACACAGGGAAAAGACACTATATGACATTACAGAACTTGGGGTAGTTACCATGAAACACATCAGAATACATCTATTTAGAGAGGACAGCAGAATAAGGAGACAAGGCAAGAAAAACCAGAAGTAGTGAAGAAGATGTTTGTTAGATAAGAAAAACATGCTTTAACTGCTTCAATGTATTGATGAGATAAACTCTAGCAGTAAATTTGTAGTAGTTAAGGACCCTGATACCATGTCTACTATCAGATTTTAGAATCAGATAAAACCCCGCATAGAAGAGAGATCAAACATACACACATATGATGTATACTTGTATTACAAAAAAACTAGGAGGATGAACGTAGAGACTGGTAGAGTGGGATGGTTAAACGTGGAGAAATTCGAATGGAACTATAACTTACAGCAGCACATACAAAAACTAGGAAGCATACAGGAAACTGAGTAAATAGAAGCAAAATATGTTCTCAAAATTTAGCATAAAAAACTTGTACATATCATAAAACCAACAGAAGAAAGAACAAAATACTGTTTCAGCGTGTTTAAATAGACAGGAATGCTTACCACATCCATCAGCAACTTCATCTCTGCTTCTGCCAACTGGGAACCAACTTTTCTAAGTCCAGCCTTTAATTCATCATATGTTATTTTCCCATCACCATCAGAGTCCATCAATGCAAACATCTCTCTAATTACTTCAATCTCTTCAAGTTTCAAGTGTTCAGCAATGACCTAAGCAATTTGACAGGTGCAAATATTTTAAACTAAAGCACATCCATTTGATGACGGAAATAACTACAGAAGCAGTAAAACACTAGGAATGTTAGGACTTGAGCCAACACACACATCATTTACAGTTGCATAGCAACTCTCTCTATCTCTCTGATTTAATAAAATAAGGCTAAAAATCTTTCCATTGGCATTCTCTTGCGTATCTCCATCCCCAAACTTCAGATTTGTTAGTACTTAAACAAATTAGAGAGGCTTACCCGCAATGCTTTCTTTTTGAATCTGTTCATGATAGAAAATTGCTTCAGTCTTGTCCTAACAATATCTCCCAGTGGAACATTTGAAGCCTTTTTAGCATTTTGAATCCAGGGGTGATCTGCAATACAGTAAACAGAGTTAAAGAAATAAAACTTATGCGTGATTTGAACAGTTTTACTATATGAATGTTTCTTTGTTAGTGACATTCTTAAAAGTAAAATAAGATCTTTGTTAGAGAGAATTAGCATATGATTCACATTCAATTCATCCAATTATACAGTAGTTGTTGTCTTCATTATTGGTCCTATTAATAATTATTAAGGTATAGGCGACTCTGGATATCCGACATTCAGACATCTGAGTTTTCAAGCATGGTCCTGAATTTTTAGAGATGCCTGAGTTTTCGAGCATGGGCATACAGGTTAATATCTCTAAAAATATTCAGGGGAACAAAGGGGGGGAAAGGGTTTTCATAACTACCAAATAACTGGGCCTCACCCAATTCAGGAAAAGACAAAATGCAAAGTGAAATATACAACTGGATATTTAGTTAATTAACATTAACTTCAAGATATTTCATAAGTGAGACACAAAGATAGTTGCAATACTAAGACATGCAACTGTTCCCACCAAAACAAATTTGATTCATAGAGATGCCATATAGCTCAATCACGCCCCAGAACCCAGCATACTCAAGGAGATAAAAGAATAAAATAAAATGCAATGACAATCCAGAAAAAAAAAATACTCCTTTTTTCCATAAATCAGTATGCCTGAACAGTGGGTCATTGAAACTAAAGCCGTGATTCCTTGAGGAAAGCCTCACTTTTCCAGATTACTGGGAAGAAAATGCTAAAGAGCATCTAGAGAGATACCCGCGATAAATCAGTTTGCATAGAATAGTGCATCCAATCATAAACAGTTTTCAAATGCGTTTGAATGACTATGAATCAAACCCTGCATTTTTCGTCAACTTGAAAAACAACGGTGATCTATCTCAAATCATTTCTTTCCTCAACTTATAGTTTTCCATGTACCAGGGGAGCCGTTTACTTGGAAGCTCACAAACTCTGAGTTGAAAAATACTTACCAAGGACCTGTTGGGCTGTCAATCGCTTCTTGGGGTCAGGTTCCAGCATCTGTCTGACAAGACTTTTTGCCTTGTCAGAGACTTGAGGCCATGGTTCCCTCTTAAAATCTATCACTCCCCTCAAAATTGAAAGAGCAACTCCTTGTTCAGTTTCTGCAAAAGACAATCAGATTAAGAAAAGACTTAAATCCGGAATCACAAGCAATTGCAACCATCAGAAATCAACAGGAAACTGGAAAAGTAATTTATGTATACCAGCCCAAAACGGAGGAACCCCACATAGCAAAATATAAAGGATGACACCAGCACTCCAAATATCAACTTCTGGTCCATAATTCCGCTTCAACACCTCTGGTGCCATGTAGTATGGACTTCCCACAATCTCAGAGAATCTTTCACCTGATTAATTACAAAAAATTACTAAGAATCAAACACTTCTCTGCCACTTAAAACATACAGAACAAAGGACTGATTTTTATGAGACAGAGGAAAAGGGTGTCTTTCTAATTCACTTGTGGGGTAAACAAATTGGAAGAATTTAGAACTCGTACCAGGCTTGAAAAAGACAGATAAGCCAAAATCGATGGCCTTAAGAGCAGAATGCTCTTTCTTATTAGCAAATAGAAAATTCTCAGGTTTCAAGTCTCTATGCATGACCCCATTAGCATGACACATCCTTACAACTTCTGCTACAGTTCTGGCAACCCCAGCTGCAGCTCTTTCACTGTAATGCCCTCTAGCTACAATTCTGTCAAATAACTCCCCACCTTCACATAGCTCCATAACAAGATGAACTGCTTCATTATCTTCATAAGTAGCTCTCAACTTAACAATATTTGGGTGATCAGGAAGGCTTGACATAATAGCAACTTCTCTTCTCACATCTTCGATATCAACAGCTGTTCTGAGCTTCTTCTTTGAAATAGATTTGCAAGCAAGAGCATCTCGGGACTCCCTGTCGGTGCAAAGGTAAGTCACTCCAAATTCGCCCCGACCCAGTTCTCGTCCTAAGATGTATTTGTCAGATATGCGGGTTTTAGGGATGAAGTCTTTGAGTACTCGGATCGGTGCGGGTGACCCGGAATATGGATTGGGTCTACGTTCTCGGGGCTTCTTTGGTTTTGTTTGTGGATCGGTTTTTGAAGCTTCTTCTGGTCTTATGCAAGCGTTACAGTTACCCATGGCGAAGTAAAATGGGTTGCTCCGCCGCTAAAAGTGGTTGCCGGAGGTGGTTGTTGCGGTGGTGGAGGTAGAGGACATGGCACGGCAAAGACTTTTGCTATTTTCTGGATTTCGTGAGAGAGAGAAAAGAAAACGCGGGGTCAGTTGGGAAGTAGTAGTTTTTTGAATAAACTCCATTTATTGCCAAATATTCTTTTACTCCTATTTTAAAATTGACCAATACTCCTTATTTTATCAAAAAGAAAGAAAATATTGGAGAAATATCATGCATCTTTAAAAAGAACCTATTCCAATATTGGTAATGAAAAAGATGGAAAGATACTGAGAATTGAACGCATACCTATTATTATATGATAGATGTATTCTTGTTTATTTGTGTTTTTCCAATTTATACACTTCATAAAGTTAATAAGAGATGAGAATAAATGTTAATTTCTTTTTTCGTTTCAAAATAAGTGATGTTTTTAATTTCGATATATCATTTAAGAAACTATTCGTTCCTAAAAAAATAAGGAGTATTTTAACTATAACTTATCGTTAATAAATACCTTGAAAAACACATAACTCTCTTGCAATTTCTTGATTACATAAAAAAAAGTTATTTGAAAAAAAAGAGAAATTAGAAGAACATCATTAATATCTTCGTAGTTGTCTAAAACATCACTTATTTTGAAACGGAAAAAAGCTAAGTGAACATTAATTCAAAATTGTAACATTTTGATGTGAATTATGATATTTTAAAACTCTCTTTTTCTGTTCAATAATAGTTATTTATTATTGACTTGACATATACTTTAAAAAATAATAAATAATAAGAGTAATATTACTACATTATCTTTTGAATATGTTAAATTTAATGTTTTAAAAAACATATTAGAGAAAATAGAAAAGTAAGTTTGGAAGGTATTGTCCAACTGAAAATGAAATAAATGAACTTTACTTGCTCAACTATAGAGTTGGTCAACCAGAAAATAGCAAATTCCTTTCTGGTACTTAGTCATAATTTCTTATATTTATGTTCTCACAATAAACAAAGCCTTCTAGAAGTTCATATCCACTAAGATAAAGTAAACTTGGAAATTAATTACTCAACACAAATTTACACATTTAAGTGTAATTTTTATCTTATTCTATAACGTGTATAAGAAGATAGAGAAAATTTTGTTTTGTGCTACTGTTTTTTTCTCCATAGGACAAGCAAAGTGAAAATGAATATGATGAACTATAATTAACAATCCAGTCAATTATAATTTGTTTTTCCTCTTTTTTAACTTTTTTTGGTTAAGTTTACCAAGTCTATTTGGTCTATCTTTCTCTCACCATCAACACCTACCACTGGCTTTCATGATTACTTCAAGGACCATTAATATAATTTCTACAAGATTAATTAATTAGACCAACTTGAAAATATAATAAACTTTTGGTCTCAAATAAATAATAGTATTAAAGTCAAGCTAGATATAGCTTGACCTTATACAACTACGAAAATACAGAGTGATTTCAACAAGAAATTTAAAGGGGGAGAGAGAGTCAACATGATGATCGTCGATTAAATATGAATTTAAAATTTAAAATTTTATCAATTCAATATTTTAGCTTTTTTTTTCATTGAATTCATTATTTATTTAAAATCATGAGTTTGTATCTACTATATTTGTTATAATTTTCGTAAATTTTTAAATATAGATTTATATTTCATGTTGAAAGTATTTCGATGACCCCGATACTAATACTCGGCTATATGTAGGTGCCACCTTTTGATCAGTTTAATTTAATTCCTATATTTGCATGGACCTAAGTCATGATGATTTGTGTGTACTAATTAAGTCATAGACTCATAGGTGGATTTGGTGGTACATAAAATTAAAAAATGGAATCCAAGGGTTGAGATTAATTTGTATACCATGTAGATGAAGTAGTTGAACAATTTCATTGTTTGATGGAATGGCACACATGTAGTCCTAAAACACTGCACAAAATAGATTTGTTTGGGGGGCTATTCTAACAAACTAACCATATTGGATTAGGAGGAAAAAAAAAACTAAATTTGGAGTATCCTTCTCGATTTTCGAGAATGTATGCTTATCTTATCGTTATTATAAAGGTAGAAATTACAGAGGTTGTTTCTGAATGACCATTGGAGTTGGATTAATATATAGTTGTTAAAAATGATGCAAATTAAATAGTATTCCAAATTAATTTGTAAGATGGCGTAAAACTGCAAAATTAGAATGACAAATGTGTTCCAAATTATTTTGTAAGATGGCGTAAAACTGCAAAATTAGAATGACAAATCTTATACGTGTAATATATTGTCTGTTTTGAGTTAAATTTACACTTTTTTTAAGGTATCACACCATTTAAGATATTTCTACATATTAAAATATTGGACTTTATTTATAGTTTTCGCACACATTATTTTGGAGATTAATGATATCACTAAAAATCGAGTGACTAAATATTAGTATAAAAATACTCTTAACCTAGTATAATGTTATTTGTTTTAAACTAAACTCGCACATTTTTATTTTTTATTAAATCTCATACCATTAAAAGTATTCATGAACATAACAGATACCAAATAATAAAATCATATACATCGACATAATTACTAATTAGGCAGCAGGTTAAAGGTCACTGTATTTTGATAGCATGACCGTTTGACTAAATGTCCTTCTTGCTTTAACAAGTCAAAATATGGAAACTAATTTAAAGTCACAATAAAGACTCCAAAAATTCTTCAAAATAATTCTGCGCGCTAGCGTACAATTGCAAGAAAAGACTTCACCACTACATTACTATTAGTCTAAAGTAAAGTTTCCTATAATTATTTTCTAATTTAAGGATTTTTTTTTTGTAGAATGTAAAAAAGAAAAATATTTAGGTCTTGTCATGAGTGATGATATTTTGAAGTCGTATGTGGTTTAAAGTTAAGTTGAGTACATGTGAAATGATTTTGTGCTAATTAACGGTTGATGATTTGAGATTGACATATTGAATTACTTACTGTTGCCGTGGCTACTTCGACAATAACATATAACCAACGTTTCTTAATCTAATGCCCTGGCAGCGATTTTATTTTAACGGAGTACACGGCGTTAATATGTGTCAGAGGAAAATCGCTCCGGCAGGAGCGATTTTGCCGTTTTGGTTTTAAAAAAATATGATGTGCCCTTTTGACAATTTTTTTTGCCCTTTTGGCTCCGGACTCCATTAGAACCTATTGCCATTTCTTACATTAAATCATCCAAATGATAAATATCTTCAAACAAGTGTAATTGTTTTTTAAATATATAGTTATGGTAGTGTACGAATTAATTTGTGTATATCTCGACTAATTATGAAATATTTATTATATATAGGTATCGAGTAATCTTGTCCATCAATATCAACAACAACAACAATAATGTCTAGGGAGGATAGAATATACACAAATCTTATCATTACCTTATGGAAGTAGAGAGGTTGTTTTTAAAAGACCTTCGGCTCAAGTAAAGAAGAAGAAGACCGTGAAGAAAAGATAGTAAGTAATAAGGAAACGGTGCAAGGTCTACCATAAGGGGAGCAAAGACAATGACAGAATAGTGTGATAATCAATAAACAACATATTACGATAGATTATAGAAAATAAGAAAAAGATATACTCTATTACATATCAAAAACAAGAACTACAGTGAAACAATTAGTACAAAACAAACCCCAACCACTCTAAGCAAGACAATATTACGCTAGTATTTTTGCTAGACAGAAAGAAACCACTTAGTCTATACTTTGGCAACAACTTAAATTTTATAATTTGCAACTCATTTTATTGATTGCGCTAAATCATACCCTTGAGTACAACAACTAATATGATAACCGATTTCATTTTTTTATAATATGGTCGGAAAGGAATTAAACAAGATTTTGAAACAAAGAATCCATGTTGGATGAATTTTGTGAGCTTATAAATTCGAATAACATCCAGTTGAAATTGAGTAAAGATTCTTAATGATAAGAAAGGGACATATTGCCGTAATATTAAATTAAAGTGTTTGGAAGTAGGTGTGGCTAGGATAAAAAAATGCGTGGTCAATTAGGAGAGGCCGAGACAAAGTCAACAAAGCAGTTTGTTTCCTCCAAATAATTAAAAGAATTGATTATTAATATGACATTATTTGTGATTTCTCAAATCTAAATAAATTAATATAAATAGATTATATATATGAATCATATTCATTATGCTTATTTGGATAGTTCATGTATAAATACTTAATATCTATCCATTCATTACATGAATTATGACAGACCTAACTATGAGAGTTTTAAGAACCAGAGTTAATTGATAATTTTTTTTATCATGCATTATTGGTACAAATATATACTAATAAAGACAGGTACGTAAGTAATCCATGCAGTTGAGGGGATGGTTGGGGGATAAATCCCATTAATTGTAAGCACACATATTTGAGTGTTGTATTAAATTAAGAGGAGGAAACAATGATGGAAAGACATGAACTTTTTTATTAAGGGGGGTGTCTTTATAATCTGGCAATAGGCCTTATAAGTAGTTGTAGGCCAAACCAAACAGGAAAACATTTAAAAAGACCCATGTTCCCAACATTATTATGTTGTTTGGTGCATGGTGTAATGTGACAAGCAAAAAAAAGGCATAAAGTGTTAAGCTTCCCACAGCTCATCTCATCACGCTAAGCAGAAAAGGAAGAGGAAAAAAAAAGGAGGTTGTACATGACTTTCCTTTCCTTTTCTAGAATTTTAATATTCTTATCCCCTTTCTTCTTTACGATTAGTTTCTTGAGCTGATTTTAATAGATGGTCGCTCAATATTCAATAACGAAAATAATTGGATTATTTTTTATAATCGAAAAGTAACTCTGTCGTTTTGCTCATAAGTATTATAGAAAGCTAGTCATTAGGGAAAAATGGAAAAGACTTTTATACGATACTTAGGAAAGTTAATCGACCTCGCGATGTGATACAATCTTAGGCAGTGTTTGGTTGAGGAAATTGTTTAATGACTTGTTGGGACTTAGATAAAATTAGATGATTTGTAAATTATTAGTTATGTAAATTAGCAAACTAACTAAAAAAGTTATTTCTCAATTATGTTTTTTGGAAATTTTCTCTTCAAAAAAAACCAAAGGTTAGGAACCCATCAAAGTGGCCCAAGCCTCTTAAATGGTCAAATTCAGCCCAAATACAATTGGTAGGATATGGAGCCAACAGCCCATTCAAAACTTCATCACAGAAAGTAAAGCAGCCCATCAAGTTCTATTTTGTAAAAAGTACAGAAATCCTATATTCGTGGGAGCTAATAATTACATCTTATTCTTATTATTTTTCAAATTATAAAAATTTCTTAAATTTTGAGTCTCGCGGATACATAAGTCAACCTTCTGATACATACATCTCGATACATTATCTTTTAGTATGTTATTTTTTTTTTAAAGAAAAATAACGAAAAATCAATTTATAATCCCATAAATCACACAATCACGTTTTAATCACTACTACTACTCAATCCTTCATAACGTGTAGCAGATTCCAAAATTCAAAATTGTTCAAGCAGATCAGCCAACGTCCTTTGAACTGTGTCTTGAAGATGGTGTTAGGAAAAAAGAAAAAAGAAAAAAGAAAAAGAAGCATCCATTACTTTTTGGCTTTTTTCTCTTGTGGGGAAAAAGAAAATAAAAGGCAAATATTCCTTATATGTGATTAGTAATAATTAATTGTTGCATTTATAAATGTTACTCTTCAGTTTCATTTTACTTGGGTGTTATTAACTTGACAGTATTTTCTTAAATATATTGTTTATTAGGAGCTTGTTTTTCTAAATTATCCTTACTAATTATGTTACAAAAAGTTAAGTTTGGCTAGTACTCTATTACTTAATAGCACTAAAAGAGCATTAAGCTATGTCAATATCTTACTATTAAACTCTTGAGGGGACCACTGGAAGGGTCCATAGATTTTTAGAATTTGGTATTAGTCATACCTAATGTTTGATTTTAATAAATTTTGAGGTTAGTCCCTAGAGGATTAGCTAATGGACGTGAGCTTTGAATGCTGATTGAACTAATTATTTATGTTTTTGTTTAATCCTTCGATTCAATAAACGGGTACATATCAATTTTCCTATCCCTTGGTTCTTAACAAATCAATGTGGATTATATAAATACCCATTGCTTCTTTGTTATTCAACTCGTATTATAATACTTTAATGATAATAATTTTAGAAGTTATATGACAAGTATATACAACCTGCTATTCCAATTATTTTCTTCGTCTCAAATTATTTATCGTATGTCGTTTCACATATTCTTTTTAGAAAATATTAATAAGAAACAGTTTTGACATCTTACATATATTTATTTATGTCTTAAAATATAGTCTCTTATCATTAATTTTTTGTTGTATTTATATGTGTAATCGCTTCATAATTAAAGTGCTTATGGTATTCAAAAATAATTACTAAGACAAAATAAATCTAAATAAAAATTTCTATTTTTTTTGTGAATTTCTAAAATAATAAATAATTTGAGGTGGAAGGAGTAGTAGATATCACCTACTCTATATAATTTTCTTGATTCTTCTATTGTAGCCTGTGTTTAACTAAGTATGCATTGATTTTACGAATTAATTTATAAATCTTACGTAAAAAAAATTCTCTCATATAATTTAGGTTTACCCCATATCCTTTTAACATCTTTATTTATCATAATAATTTTATATTTATGGATCGATAAATCTCAAAGCCAACACAATATATGACCAGATCATTTCAAGTAAGTGACCGTTTCTTACAAGGTTTTTGGGTCCAGAAAGAACAAAATAAAAAGTTATGGATCTAAAATGGAACACATGAACTTAAAGCAGGGCCAGAAGAGCAAAACGAAAAAGAAAAAGATGTTATTGTTAATAAATTAATTTACTGCGTTTGACCTTACAGAAAAAAAAAGAAAAAGAAAAAAAAGAGAGACTTTCTTGAAGGCCAAGATATGTTTCGTAAGCAGTGTCATATGGATCCACTTATTTATGCTAACAAAATCAGTAAAAACCTGCCAAGTCACTGTACAATTTTACTGATTTTTTTCAAATAAATAAACATAATTCTTAATTTAGCTTTAGTGGATAATTATAATTTTTAATTTTGAGTGTGCATAAATAGTTATTTAAATTTGTATAAAATTGAGTAAATAAATATATTTGTCCTAAATGACAATTTTGTGTCTTACATATCGTTATATGTGTATTATGACACGTAGAATATATGTATCTACTATTCAATTTTTTATAAGTGTAACTATCTACTTGTGCGCAGTAAAAATTGAAAGGCTTAAATATCAAAAACATATTTATGTATTTTGCTTTTTTTATATGTATATTTTAGACCAAGCAATCCCTTAAATGATTAATTTCATTCAGTTCATAAATCCTAATATGACCAATAATTTTTACTTGTAAAATTTGAATCGTCAACTAAACTAAAATAAGAGAGTAAGAAAGAAATCGTTTGTCAATTCACAATAATAAAAAAGACAACGTACTAATTTTTTATTTTCCTTTTGCAAAACTTTATGTCTAGAAAAGGCTTAAAAATTTAATAACCAAGAGAACTTCCTAGAATAATGTACTCACCAAAGTGAAATAATCATAAATATAGGAGATTAATCCGAGTAAAACGAAAAGATTAAAAGAAAAATAAAACTAAAAATAAAATGTGATATTTTTAAAGAACACGTGGATGAAGCGAATATCATAAAAAGAGGAAAATAAATATAGTCCTTAACAGTCATTGTACTCGTTTCGCCAAATTGCTTGGAAACTCTATATAAAGCTGACGCCAAAAAAGCCGTCCGCTTTAACCCTTTCCTCTGTGAAGTGAAATATTATTATTTTTCCTCTTTTACTTTTGTTTTCCTTTCCGTTCTTTTGGTGGCTCTGAAGCCGCGTCTACCAATTCCCAGGTATTCCATTCTCTCTTTCCTTTGAATCTTTTTTTCTTCTGTTATCTGTTTTTAGTTTTTAGCTATGAATCACTAGTCAATGATTGTGTTTCTTTAGTTGTTCTGTAATGTGAGTTGCTGTTTGATCTTAGCGTTTGCTGTTGTTAGCTCTGTTTTTTCTTGAATTTCTGTTGAGAGAATGGTGTTGATGAATTAGAATGTGGGGTTGTTTTATTTTTGCTGAATCTGATAAAGATTAGACCTTTTTGTCCATTTTTGTTGTTCTTTGCTTTTCCTGTAAATGGAAGGAACCAATTTTATTGCAAAATTTCGTCCTGGTGAAAAGGGTTATTTACCATGGATTTAGTTTTTACTAGTACAAAATGTATCAAATGTTTGTTATATGTAAACATGCAGTTATTCAGACTTCTGTCATATGTTTTTGACTTCTTAACTTTCTTTTTTCATATTTTCCCCCAATTTTTTTTTCTGGAAATGAGAAAAAAAAAACCTTGTAATTTCTTCTAGTATGTGTTATTAAACATCCAGGACTTTCGAACATTAGACTCTAGTCACTAGGTTTTACAGTGCTAATTAGGGCCGTGGTGTGTTCTTGTTAAACAAACATGAATCTGTATGTGTTAGTGCATATTAGTCTTTGTCTATAGTTTTCTGAAATAGCTTTTGATTTATATATTTAGTTTTCTGAAAATGCTTTTAATTGATAAATCTGTTAAGGGGTTGTCGAAGTTTTTTAAATTTCTTTGAGTTCAATCCTCTTGTCCTTTCCGTAGAAAACAAGATGTGCTTGAGCTTGTTAACATACTACAAGCCTATGACAGTGTAAGTTTAGCTCATCATTGACTCATAGTGCTGTGATTGAGCATTCTTTTTTTCTAGTACCTATCCTGTAATTATTATAAGTAGGTCATAATTTTGGAGCTTCCCAACTCTATTTTTAGTCCTAGATATTATGAGTTGCTGTATTTCAACCTCTCTATCTTTTGTCTTCCCCTTTGGAAGTCCCCACTGCAATCATGCTGGTCATGCTCAACAATAAGAAGGAGCCATTCCCTTGGTTAATGAGAGGAATATGTGGTTGTGGATGGGTGATGAATACTGATATTGTCTAGTCATGTGTATGAGTCAATGATTGCTGTTCTGGACATGCTTATTCTAGATTTTATGATGACATAGTCTTCTAAGCCAAGTGTCCAAATGATAATTTATTATGTGCCATTAACTAAAGTAGGCAACCAAGAAATAGTCATAGGAGTTGAATGATATTTCCAAAAAAAGTATGAATTTCATGTAGAAACATAAGTTAATATGCAGCATTGGTTGAATGCATACTTTTGCCTTGTATTGTACTTCGCTATGCCATGATGGACACTTGACTGGCTAAGCAAATAATTTGGTGATTCCTAATTCATTTATGACTTGCTCTGCTGCCTTGAAGATCCTGGAGCATCTTTTGGCATTTTCATTATATTTCAATCATGTTTAAGGTCTAAAGAACTTTTTTTCCCTGGCTTTTACAATTTAACTTGCAGACTATGCTTCGGGCAAAGCAGCTCGGCACACTCTCCCAGTCAGCTAGGTCTTTTTTTCTAGGTGGATCACGATGTAGTGCAGGAGATGGAAGTTCCTGCACTTGTTCAGAAGATGACACTTGTATTTCAAAAAGGCCGCAGACTAGAAATGACGTTCGACATCCACAAATATCATCCAACCTAGTGTCAAAATCCTCTGTAGGGGTTGGTGCCTTATTATCTGGAGATGCTGTAAAGGTTGTGAGCTCGAAAAAAAATGAGACTTTAGACTCTCCAGTTTCTAGGCCGCAGGCCATACCAGTATCTACCTTGTCTGGGCGGGTAGACTCTGTTAAATATGGTAACATTGATGCCGAGATAACTGTACAGTCCTCACCTCCCATCTCAGACCAGTTTGTCCGGGCAGGTATTGCAGCAGTCAGTTTTTTATCTGATGTGGTAAACTATAAGATACCTATGTTAGATGGAAGCGAAGTGCTTAGCTCATCCAACAACTGTGTGGTGGATCGTACAAAGCCTGTATCCAATGTGAGACCATCAAATATAAAGACCTCCAGAAATGACAAACTTCAAGGAAAAGCTTCTACTGATACACCTGTAACGTCAACTCTTGCACATAATTCGAATTACACAAAAAACAAAGGTGATAAATGTAATTCAGTCAGAGGCAGGAATCCTGTTTCGAACAATGGTGTTATCCCAGATTCTTGTGACCGGAGGAGGACAATGCCTCCAAAGCCCAGAACATATCCAAATCGTAACATGACAAATGTGCGTGGCTCTGAAGGAAAGCTTAAGCATGAGATTCCTGAAGGTTTCAGCAGGCCACAACGAGCAACAAAGTTGCAAAATGCAGGAGTAATGGTCAGGCAGTTCTCTAATAGTAGTCATGTTGTTGGAACAGTTTCTCGCATTATACAACAGTTAAATTGGAGTTCTGAGACAGAAAATGCTCTTCGTGAACTCAACTATTTATTAGATCCATACCAAGCAAACCAAGTTCTTAAGCAGATCCATGATCATGCAGTTGCTCTTGGCTTTTTCTACTGGTTGAAGCAGCAACCAGGATTTAAACATGACGGACACACCTATACCACCATGGTTGGCATCCTGGGACGTGCTAGGCAGTTTGGGGCAATTAACAAGTTGCTTGAGCAGATGGTCAAAGATGGGTGCCAACCAAATGTAGTGACATATAACCGTCTCATTCACAGTTACGGCAGAGCAAACTACTTGCGTGAAGCATTACATGTCTTTAGTCAAATGCAGGAAGCTAGAGTTGAACCTGACCGTGTAACCTATTGTACTCTAATTGACATCCATGCAAAAGCTGGTTACCTTGATGTTGCCATGGACTTGTATGAAAGGATGCAAGATGCTGGGCTGTCTCCAGACACTTTCACTTACAGTGTCATTATTAATTGCCTTGGAAAAGCAGGCCACTTAGCTGCTGCGCACAAACTGTTCTGTGAGATGGTTAATCAGGGCTGTGTACCAAACTTGGTAACCTACAACATTATGATTGCATTGCATGCAAAAGCAAGGAACTATTCTAGTGCATTACAATTATATCGAGACATGCAGAATGCTGGATTTGAGCCAGACAAGGTGACATACAGCATTGTGATGGAGGTGCTTGGCCATTGTGGCTATCTGGAGGAAGCTGAGGCAGTTTTTACAGAGATGAAAAGGAAGAATTGGGTACCTGATGAACCTGTATATGGTCTTCTAGTGGACTTATGGGGAAAGGCTGGGAATGTAGAAAAGGCTTGGAACTGGTATCATGCGATGATTAATGCAGGTTTATGCCCCAATGTGCCTACTTGCAATTCTCTGCTCAGTGCTTTCCTTAGAGTTCACCGGTTGCCTGATGCGTACAACTTGCTTCAAAGCATGCTTGAATTGGGTCTAAACCCTTCTCTGCAAACTTATACCTTGCTCCTCAGTTGCTGCACAGAAGCTCAAACATCATTTGACATGTCATTTTGTTGTGAGCTGATGGCAGTCACACGTCACCCAGCACACACATTCCTTCTGACCATGCCAGCAGCAGGACCCGATGGGCAAAATGTGAGGGATCATGTGGGCACCTTTTTGGATCTGATGCATAGTGAGGACAGAGAGAGTAAAAGGGGTCTTGTTGATTCAGTTGTTGATTTTCTGCACAAATCAGGACTCAAGGAGGAAGCTGGATCTGTCTGGGAGGTGGCAGCGGACAAGAATGTCTACCCTGATGCAGTTAGAGAGAAAAGCTCCTCATATTGGCTTATAAACCTCCATGTAATGTCAGATGGAACTGCGATCATCGCACTGTCAAGAACACTTGCCTGGTTCCGCCGACAGATGCTTATCTCGGGAATCCGTCCAAGCCGCATTGATATTGTGACAGGATGGGGCCGTAGGAGTCGTGTGACTGGATCCTCTATGGTGAGGCAAGCAGTACAGGAGTTGCTTAACATGTTCGGCTTCCCATTTCTTGCTCAGAATGGGAATTCAGGGTGCTTTGTGGGCTGTGGGGAGCCTCTCAGTAGATGGTTGGTCCAGCCTTATGTCGAGAGGATGCATTTGCTATAGTGTTTGGTAGCTAGAATTTCTAGCATAAATCACAATTTTGTCATGGAAGAGGAACTGGCTTCCTCAGGAATTAGAATGTACTTAGTTATGTGCACAGCTCATATGGATTTCATTTAGTTATCCTAATTATGTTTTTCTTACTAATCTCATATTCCGGATTCTATTTGTTTGAGTCTGACCTGAAATTATGAGTAAGATCGTGTCTCCTGCGTAGCAATGCTATTTTCCCCATTCCGTTTCATAGTTGATCACATTATTGACTATTGGACGTTGTACCTCTGATCAACCAAAAGAAGGAAGTAGCCCCTGCTTTCTGTATTACCATTGACAGGTGCTCCACTTCAGCTTCGGTATTTTCCTTCAATTGTATTCTGTTCTGCTTTACTTGTCTCAACTCTCAAGGCTGCACGATCTATTAGAAGAAATCTGTTTGTGTTGTATTGTGTAAGATCACTTATTTGATGCAGCTTGTGTCATCCGAAGCCTATATTATATATAGATGCACAACTCACTATACTAGGCCATTGTGATTGACTTACATTGCTCATTTTAGTACTCCGTTCATTGTCTTGTAGTCTGATTGAATCTTAGTTAATAGTAGTTTTTACTAGGCTTACTCCACTTCATGACTCCCTTGGTGCTCACTGAGAATGAAAAACAACTTTTTTTATGGCAAAATTCAGAATCTACAGTGAGTTCAGAATGATCATTAGTTTGATTATTATAATTTATATGTATACGTTTTAAATGTAACTTTAGTGAGTTGAAAATACCACCAGTATGAGAGCAATAAAAGTGAAATTGAGGAATTATAGGAAAGACAACCAAATCAGATTTGATGAATTTTGGTGTTTTTATTCTAATTGGACAAAAGGTCGACCAAAGTCGAAAAAACAACTACTAGTAAATTTCCTATTTTTGTGTCATTGCTGAATGATGCAAACATGTATATTTTAATCGATATAATAAATACATAAGAAACTAGAAACAAAATTGTATTTTAATAGAAAAAACTAGTCCCTACTTTATCAGACTTTTGTCAATCAATCACAAGTATGGGTTCGGTCGGTTATTTTTAAAAAATTATATCGTCTTAATTTTTTGGATATTTTATAATATATACCAAAATTAGATTTTTAAAAATCATCCCAATTATAATCAGTTTCTCTTCGATATTGGTACAATTAGGTTAATTTTTAATTTTTTTACTTTTAAAATATCATCTCAAAATATACTACTATTAAATATATATTTTTCACAAATATGTTTTTGAAGTAACACTTTAATTCTTCACCAAGAAGACGAGAATGTAAAACCTTGTTGTCATATTGTTTGATCTTAAATATTTAATGGAAGTGTTTGCATATGTATTGCTGTATTGTTTGATAGAGTATCTATTACAATACTTTTTATTGTAAAACCTAATTAAGTAAAGACAAATAAGGAGCAAAAACTCAAAGTTATCTAGTCACTAGCTAGAGGCCTAGGACCTAGGTTATATTTATATTTGAAAAACCTTATAAAATATATTATATTAAATTTAACATATTGTTAATAAATAAAATATATTTACATATATATGTAAGGTAATTTGGTTCGATTCAAAAAAAATTCATAAATTAAAAAGACTATTTCATTTGTTCGTGACGGTTATACACTTAAATAAAAATCCATGATTTTATTGAAAAAATAACATAAATCGATTTGATCGATTTTTCATATTCTTTTTACACCCCTAATCACAAGTAATTCAAATTTTTTTCTTAAATTTTTATGTTTGTTATCTCACACATTAAAATCCGACTAATTTAAATTTGTTTGTACATTACCTAACTCATTTCTAAAGGCAATGCTCTTAATATATTTTTGGTATAGTTTCCCATGAAATAATAGTAATCATAGCCTGTAAATTTTTTACATCTACATTAAGCCAGCATATGTTCACGTTATAATTCATGAAGCTAAATCTCTTTCATTGTTTTTTTTTTTTTTTCAAAATAACTTCTTTCCTCAACTTCGGTAGAATCCTCTTCATTTTTTTATTTTAAAAATTTGTATGATGTATATCCATCACAAATACGCCTTTATATGTATTTTTTGTTATTATTTATAAGTAAACAAGGAGATGAATACAATATATATTAGTTATATCAAAAGTAGTATAAATTGTATAGTACTAAATATAAGTAGTGTATAATTATGTTTAAACAATATATTTAACATTATTTCTAGAGAATTTGAGACAAAAAAAGAACGATTATATCAAAACCTTAAGAGTCTCATTATTTTTAAAGCTTCCTACGAAATTTTAGATCAACCTATTTTGTTGCTTAGAAAATTCATGTTCAAACTCAACATTTTATTTATATGTAAGTTAAATATGTGAAGTACGTTATAATTGAAGAGGTTAATAAAGAATGAATATATATTATGTAGATAAATAAAGGAAATAAGGCAAATGTAGAGTATTTAAATAATTAATTAGATGACCAAATAGATATCTCTTAATAAATTTTCTCATAATTATTTTCATTAGTCAAAGAGTTGTGATTGCCATAATCCATGCTGGCAAGTACTAATAAATAACAAAATCTCCATTTTCTCCTCATGCCAAGAAAGACTGAAAAGTTGCTGATTAGTCAGGACACAACTTTCCAGTTCTCGCCCCTCACGCTGCTACAATCCCCTCTTCTTCCCCCTTTTTGTTCGTTAGAAGTATAGAGAAACAGAGATACTCTCTGACTCTGTACTTCATCGCCGGTTGATAGCTAATTCTCATTCCGATTCCGACGTTTTGTGCTTCACCAGTAAGTTTCTGTTATCGCTTTCTGTTTTGTATACATATACATTTACTATATATATATATATATATCTGTTCAATTTGAGATAGAATTTCTGTATAGATAGATATATATGCCTTGTTATACTTGTTTAGGCGCATGAGATACATTTATGCATGCGATTTAATTGTTATAGAATACATTGATGGTGCACAAGAAGCGGACAGTCGCTCCTCGTCCCAAACAGTCGGCTGCCACCGAAGATGCGGCGATTCCGTTGCTTGAATCGGAACAAAACCTAGTTTCAGTGTGTACATCAGTTCAGAAGAAACTTTCGAGAAAAAATGACACTTCGGCTGTTGTTGAAGGTGAAACGAATGCCTTATCAGCTTCAATAAAGCTTGGATGTGAGCGTGTCCTATCATCCCTGCGCAGGGGGAACCATACCAAAGCCCTAAGATTGATAAAGGAATTGGCAAGCAAGCATGAAAACTCGCCTCATGCACCTCTTATTCATCGTGTCCAGGGCTCTGTTTGTGCTAAAATGGCCTCCATGATTGATGATCCCAATGCTAAACATAGACATTTGAATAATGCCATTGAGAGTGCTAGGAAAGCTGTATCACTGTCTCCAAATTCGATTGAGTTTGCACATTTCTATGCTAGTTTGTTGTATGAGGCTGCAAATGAGGGGAAGGAATATGAGGAAGTTGTGCAGGAGTGTGAAAAGGCATTGGCAATTGAGAACCCCATAGATCCTGCAAAACAGAACTTACAGGAGGAAAGTCAACAGAAGGATGAGACTCCTAATGCTCGGATTGACCATGTACGGATTGAACTCCAAAGTTTAATTCAGAAGTCGAACTTTGCATCCATTTCTGCTTGGGTGAATCAAATAGGCAATGGTGAGGAAAAATCAGGTTGATCCCGATTAGGAGGGTGCCAGAGGACCCAATGGAGATGAGGTTGGTTCAAGCAAGAAGGCCAATTGAGATTAAAAAGGTGACTAAGATGCCTGAAGAGAGGAGGAAGGAGATTGAGGTCCGAGTGGCTGCTGCAAGGCTGTTGCAAAAGAAGTCTGAAACAGTCCAAACGCACAAAGATGGAGATAAAGCTCTGAATCTGACAACAGGATCAGCGCAGAGAATTGGTGAGAGGAGGAAAAGCAGAAATGCAAGGAAAAACTCGTCTTCCACAGAGAGAAGGGATAGGGTGCAGTCATATTGGAACTCCTTGACTTTGGATAAGAAGAAAGAGTTGCTTAGAATTAAAATTTCAGATCTTAAGGCTCATTTAAGTGCGTCAAAAGACGGATTGGCTATTGAAGTGCTATCTGAGGCTCTATCATTATATGAAACCAATAAAGATTGGAAGTTTTGGACATGTTATCGCTGCAACGAAAAATTTACTGACTCTGTATCATACAACTATCATGTTGTGCATGAGCACATTGGAACTTTGCATCCTAAATTGCAGTCCGTATTGCCTCAGAATGTGGAGAACGAGTGGGCTGAGATGCTTCTGAACTGTTCCTGGGAACCCTTAGATGGTTGTGCGGCTGCGAAGATGCTTGATAAACAATCAAGATCTCAAGAACAGGGTTTTCTTGATGAAAAGCACCAAAGAGATAACACAGAAGAGTCTAAGTATGGCTTTTCTGAGGTTTTCTGCAATGAAGACAAATTGGATTCATCACCTAGAAATAAGAAATTTGGGGATATACCTAACAGTGATACAGTTGAAAGCAGAGTACATGATAAGATCTCAGACATTGAGTTGATGGATTGTGATAGGAATTATGGTACTAAGAATGGTTTCCTTCCTGACAAGTGGCCACTATCTGATGATCCCGACCGAGCAAATCTTCTTGAAAGAATTTCTTCTGTATTCCAGACGCTTATTGAAAGTAAATATCTTGCTTCAAGTCACCTCAGCAAGGTTATTGATTTTGCAGTGGAACAGCTTCAGGGTCTTGCTTTTGGCTCTCAGCTTCTTAGCTACAATGTTGATCAAACTCCCTTATGTATATGCTTTCTAGGTGCCGAGGAACTAAAAAATGTGCTAAAGTTTCTGCAAGATCTTTCGTATTCTTGTGGCTTAGGTAGGTATTCCGAGAAAACTAGTTCTCGAGATGGAGCAAGCAATGCTAGTCAAGGATTTGACGATCTGGAGAAATTAATTGTCTGTGAAGATGGTTCATGTTTATTGTTTGATGAACGTTTCCTGCTGTGCAATCTTGCTCGAAGCACATGTCCAGATATAATTTCTATTGACAGAACTGCATATGTTTTGTCTAGTAATCAGTACCAGAATGAGGCTGAACTTGATCCAGAGGCATTTTTGTCCTGGATATTCACTGATCCATCAAGTGTAGAACAATTGGCATCCTGGACATATGCAAGAGAAGAGAAAGCACAACAAGATATAGAAATTTTTCGTTTTCTTGAGCTTGAGAAGGAGTTTTATGACCTGCAATGTTTATGTGAGAGAAAAATTGAACATTTAAATTATGAGGAAGCACTGCTGGCAATTGAAGTAATTTGTTTAAAAGAAGGTAGGAGAAGAGAACATGGAACTGAAATTGTCGGACGAAGTTATGATTCTCTTTTGCGGAAGCGGCGAGAAGATCTCATAGGAAGTGACAATGATGTTACAGTTATCGGCTATAGGCTTGAGTTGAATGCTATATCAAATGTTCTGAAGGAAGCAGAGTCTCTCAATGCCAATCGGTTTGGTTTTGAGGAAACTTATAGTGGCTGGAGACTGAAGGACTACCTTCATCAAGTGGACTCTTGTGTGGAAGTTGCACTACAGAGACAGAAGGAACGTGTCTCCATTGAGGTTGGTGCATCAGCTATGGTTTAATGCTGTATTATTATTATTTTCTGTTTTTGGTTTAATCGTTTCCTTCTCTACAATTTCTTGAATTCAGCTGAGTAAAGTAGATGCTCGGATCATGCGAGTGGTTGCTGGGATGCAGCAGCTGAGAGTAGAGATTGAGCATGCATGTGCCCAGGATCACCGGAGGATTTTAGTGACTCTGTTGAAATCATATATCCGGGTGACTACTTAGCATCTACTTTTGTGATAGTTCAATTATTGCTTCTGGGATCTTTTACTGCTATTTCTCTCTTCCTTCATACTACCATTTACCTCTGTTGTACTATTCTTTTATGATGATGATTGTCTTTTCTTTCTTTAGGCACATCTGGAGGATCTGGCTGAGAAGGATGCTACCAAGAAGTCTGATGCTGCCAGTGAAGCACTTTTGGCTGAACTTGCTCATGATTCCAAGAATAGTTCTGGTGGAGGCAATGGTTGTTCTAAGCATACACATGAGAAAATTAAAGATAAGAAAAAAAGCAAAGAGTATCGGAAAGCCAAGGGTTCAAAGGTTAGACTTTTTCTGATGCAAATGTTAGTATGTTTGAGTTGGGAAGTAATCAGTTCACTCTTATTTGCAGCCGACTAGTGGCAACGAACTGCATTTGCTTCGCCATCGGACTATGGAAGATGTGTATGTCTTTTCCCAAAGAAATGCTTTCTCCATAAGCTTGAAACTCCATGTTATGTAGAAGTCATGATTATCTTGAATATCAGCAAATAACTTTGCTGTTGCAGCTCATTTGCAGTTACTCATGATGGAGAGAATCAAGGTGATAAAACTGCTGGAAATGGTGATTCCTTGAATGAACAGGAGTATAGACGTACTATTGAACTTGAAGCTGAGGAAAGAAAGCTTGAAGAAACTTTGGAATATCAAAGACAAATGGAGAATGACGCTAAACTGAAGCATCTGGCCGAGCAAACTAAGAGAACTGCAAAAACATGTTTAGGGAGTATTGATGCAGTTATGAAGTCTGAAACTTGCTCAAAGTGCAGTGATGAACAATTGAAGAGTAGTAATAAGGTCAATACTCTTATGCTTGGATTCTCCTATTTTTGTGAGAGTTTTCCCATTCTTTTCTGTACAAGGGAAGTCAATAAATGTTGATGGTGTTACTTTTGAATGATATGCTTCTCTAAATTTTAGACTGAACTAGTCAATTGTAAACATATCTCATGCAAATTTTGGAATGCTTAATGTAGATGAATACATTTCTGGACAGTTCACGAAGTCTTTCAAAAATCAGTGCTGAAGGAATGACACACAAAACTGGTATGACCTTTGTTTCAATGTCAGGAAGATTTTTTGCTAGCTAAATAAATCCCTTGGCGATACAGTGCCAGTGACTATCTCACCTGATTATGTACTCTACCATCGCTCTTATTCATGACTGTCAAATGAAGTAAGTGTGGATGAGAGTACTCTGTTATCTACTCGACGCTCTGGAAGGAGAGGATGCCAGAACGATTCTAAGCTTATTGATGGGAATTTTCCATTTGCTTCTGATGAAAAGGAAAATACTGAAGTTGGTGAACCAAGAGCTCTGCATTCTTCACATGGTGAGTTGCAATTGTTTGCTTAACTATTCTGTAGTGCCTTGATTTGCTGGCCCTGAAGAAATACCAGCATTTTCTAATTTATATTCTTTTTGGCCTTATTTTATTATGTATACTGTATTTTTTTGCGATTCGTGTGAATATTTGTCTCACCTGCTATCTTGGGCAGAAGCTGGTGGATTCCTAACGAGCAATATATCCATGTCTAGTAGTAGTGTTTTCTCTATGAGACAACCAGATCAATCCCTGAGGAAGGAGGAACCAAATGATAAAAGTTGAAATACACGTTATATTTCAGGAGCATGCTTATTTCAATTTAGTCGGAGTATATTGGCTAGTTATTAACAGTTGTATGGATGTCTAAAGCTGGCACTTGCTAGTTGATATGAAGAGCTCAAAGCTTAGTGTTGCTTTCGTTTTGATAACCGTATATTTGTATTTGCATCTTTGAGACAAAGAAATTACCATCAAGTTAGTCCTCGATGAACCTTGTCTCTTTCCATTTTGTCAGAGGTTTAGAGGAGCAATTCGTTTTTTTTTCACTGATATCACAGTGAAGCTTTGGTATTGCGTAGTTATATCTTCAAGCTGGCATGTTTATATATCTAAACAGTGGGACAAAGTTTGATCCAATTGTATCTACTATTGGCAAAAGAAAATTGTGGAGTTACGAGTCGATTTGGAGCCAATTAAAGATTAGATCCTATTCCCTTTTACTTCCTCCACCTTTACCCAAGAAATGAAAAGCCAAGCTGCTGGGCAACGATAGCTGCTTTTCCTTATCCTTGTAGTTTTGTTATTTATGTTACCTTGTGAATTCTGTTTATAAACAATCAAATACGATGCCCTCTCTGAGTTGATCTACCTTTGATATCAATACTAGGAAATAGTGTTCCAGCAGATAGTGGAACAAAGACATTGAGACAGCTACATGTGGAGGATGATGATGAAGAGAGGTTCCAAGCTGACCTTCAGAAGGCTGTTCGGCAAAGCCTTGGTATGCACATTTATCTTTCTTTTCCTGTCACTGACTCTCCTAAAATGCTTATTAGTTTAGGCGGTTCTGTATATTGTTTACCACTTGTAAAAGTAATCAGAACAAATGCCTGATGTACCTTCTATTTTTCATTATCTACTGTCAATGTAAAATCTTCTTAAAATGTAATGAATTTTGATGAAGAAAATGACATGCTATGGGCAGAGATTTGTTTGTTTATATTTCCTTCAGTTGGCTTGAAAATTTTAACAACCTCAATGTGTACCTCTCTTGCTAGCCGAGATCTCATTCAAACTTATTGAAACTGTTTCACTGTAGTTGGAGTCTGCACAAGTATAGAGTAGTAATTTAATTGTTCCTCCACTTGTTATAGTGTTCTGCCCTCATTCTCATTCTTTTCTATACCTTTTTCATAATGCTAGACATGTTCCATGCACATAAGAAGTTGCCTTTGCTGCCTAGTCCAGGGAACGAACAAAAGGTGTTTCCCAAGGCTGGGACTTTGGGCAATGCAAATAGTTTTGAAGATGTAAATAAAATGGATGCATATGGCACTGGGCTAAAGAATGAAGTTGGGGAATATAATTGCTTTCTTAATGTCATCATACAGGTTTGTGTTCACTGGGACTTACCCTTTTTTTCAATCATAGGAGTGAGTTCACTTATATATTCTTACTGTATTTTCACGTGGAGCATGCTCTGAGAAATATCTTCTTGTGTTTCTTTAGTCGTTGTGGCATGTAAGAAGATTTCGAGATGAATTCCTGAGAACATCATCCGAACATGTTCATGTTGGTGATCCATGTGTGATATGTGCTTTGTACGACATATTTACTGCTTTGAGCACTGCTTCAACTGAAACATGCAGAAAGACGGTTGATCCTACTTCTTTGAGAATTTCCCTCAGCAACCTGTATCCTGATAGTAATTTTTTCCAGGAGGTAAATCCGAAACTGTATCAACTGCCCCCATATTTTTGTAGGAGTCCACCTACTTAACATAACTGGCTTAAATTATAATTAGCGTGGTATTGATTTACAGGGTCAGATGAATGATGCATCTGAAGTGCTGGGTGTTATATTTGATTCTCTACATCGGTCGTTTACATCAGCTTCAGGTATTTCTGATACTGAATCTGCAGATAGTAGCTGCATGGGCACGTGGGATTGTTCAAATGGTGCTTGTATTGTACATTCTCTTTTCGGGATGGACACATTTGAAAAAATGGTTTGCTACAATTGTGGATTGGAGTCCAGACATCTGAAGTATACATCTTTCTTTCACAATATTAATGCCAGTGCCCTCCGTACAATCAAGGCATGTTCTTCAAAACAATTCAGTGATGACACTTTAATCTCTGTTCAGCATAGTAATCTTATGAGGTCCATCTATAAAGTATCTCCTGTTTAAGTTTCATGTCCTTTCCATTCAGGTTGTGTCCCCAGAAAGCTCCTTTGATGCGCTTCTGAATCTTGTTGAGATGAACCATCAGTTGTCTTGTAATTCTGAGGTTGGTGGATGTGGAAAGCTTAACTACATCCATATATTCTCTCTACTCCACCGCATGTGTTTACAACAGGTATCGATGGTCTTCGAATTTTCCTTTCTTTTTTCTGTCGTGGGTGATTTATATCTCAAGAAAATCATCACGTGGTCCTCAGTTTCCCTTTCTATTTCTTTTCCTGCAGTTTTAGGCTGGCAAAATACTTGTGAGAGTGTAGGTGACATAACAGCAACATTATCAGCTCTTTCTACTGAGGTGGACATAGGTGTACTTTATCATGGTCTAGCTCCTAAAAACAAACATTGCTTGATTTCAATGGTAAACCTTTTCCGACTCTTTTTCATTGTTTTCTGGAAAAACAAACGTTTGATTTTACATGCTGATAGTATCCAGTAACAATTCATCACATCACTAGTATTTTCATAATCTTGGTCTCATCATTTGATTACACAATTTTTTGTGATTTTCTTGGTCCATGACAAGTTATTTTTCTATTTCTGCTAACATTATATTCAATCATTTACGTCCTCTATCACTAGAAGTTCTTCATATTTTCTACTAATGTACAAATATCTAACAAGATTAGAGACGATAAATAAGACTTGAGCAAATAGTAGGCCTTGCCAGCATGACTCTATAAGACTTTTGATATTGTTGCTAGCGGGAAACCATCTTAAGTTTGATACTGTCATTGGTGGTTTAAATTTTCTTCCTCTTCTTTTTTTATGATGGGGTCTGGATGTATGCTCCTACAAAGGTAGGGTGAAGGTCAACGTACATTCTACCCTCCCCAGACCCCACTTTGTGGGATTACAACTGGGTATGTTGTAGTTGATGTCTGGGCTAGCTGGCATGCCCCTCGACTATTTTATTGGGTACCTACTGTCTTCCGCCAACACAGATATCGGGTAACTTTTCCTACCAAGACTTGGGTAGATGGAAAGAAATCACCTAGATTATTTTTGTCTCTATTAGGTTTTGAACCTTGGTTCTCCAAGGTTCGCACCCAATTCATTGACCACCAAAACCACACCCTTGGTTTGGGTGTTGGTGAAGGTTTAAGTTTGATCTTGGATTTATCAAAAAAGTGGCTTAATTTATTGCTTGATATTTATTCAGGTTTGCTATTATGGGCAGCATTATCACTGTTTTGCCTACAATTGTGATCATGGGCAGTGGGTTATGTATGACGACAAAACTGTGAAGGTAAAAGTTTTTTCTCATTCTTCAGTTTGTCTTGTTATTATTTTAAGTTTTTTTTGTAAATTACGGATATTTGATATTTCAGGTAATTGGTGGCTGGGATGATGTTCTTGTTATGTGTGAAAGAGGGCATTTGCAACCACAAGCCCTTTTCTTTGAAGCTGTAAAGTAGTTTGACTCGGAAAAGATGGTAACTCTTTTTTTATATCTGAAGCTTCAAATGAAGTTTAGCTTATAAAACATTCTTGTCTTATACTGCACCAAATATGTGATCAGCATGTATTTTCATTCATGCAGCAAACACATTGATCTGACCTGCATGTTCTGTATTGATGGAGCAAAAAAGGTTGCAAATTCATACTCTGGAAAATATAGGTGTACAAACCCTAGTTGTAGTATACAAACAAGTTGTCTTGATGAAGAGAGAAAAGGAGTCACAGTTGTGTGCAGACAGTTTTCATAGATCTGTCTCATGATTGGAGGACGTCATATTATAGAAAAACAAGTATAGTTCTGATGCCTTGATATACCTGGATATACTGTTGGCAGAAACAAGTTTTTGCATCTGCCAATTCTCTAAAAAATTTGGATCCTTACAATGAGGTGGCATGGTTGAGTATAGTGAAACTTTTGACTTTCCAATGAAAGCAATGTACCTTGTATGTGATATTGCTTCTGTACAATGGAAATGCTAGGATATTTGCATCTTGTATCCATTTTCAGTGTAAGGAAGTTGTATGAATTGTCGTAGTAGTGGTACAGTCTATAGTAAGTCAAATACCTCCCTTTGTGGGAAGTAAATTGAGTTCTGTAGAATTGATGGGGATTTTGTGCATGAGACGATTACAATGAAATGAAAGAAAAATTGCTATTGGTTTGTCAAGGAGGAAAACATCTTGTTGAATGCTGATTAAGTACTTGGCGTCCTAGGTTCCCCCCAACACACACACACACACTTTCTGTATCTTCAGCACTTACACCTTTGATTTTGTGGCGTACAGTCGTCATCGGCTCTTGCTTATTTCCTCACAATTGAGATTTGTTTCCTCAACTGTCTCCAACTCCACCTTCTATCAGTGGAGGTGCCAAGTGTGTTGAAAGGGGGTCAATTGAATCTCCTTTGTCGGAAATTACACCGTACAAATAGGATAAACAAAATCAATTTTGTATCTATGTGAAGTGTTGAATTGCCTTCTTGATAGCTAAATGTATTCACTCACTATGCAGGTTTGCGTTTTTTTTTATTTTTAAAACAGGTTTCCTATTTCTCTATTTGACATGCATAACTCCTTGTATTATACTGTATGCTCAAAATAGTAGATCCGTTTGTTCGTTGTGTATTATCTTAAAATTTTTGGAAGATGATTTTTTAATTAATTTTGAAGACACAAGTTTATTGCAATAACATCTTTTCACGACGTATTTAAGTAAATATTCCACTCCTTCCATTAGTTAATTTTACTATTTCTAGTTACTTGCGTTTATGGCCTCCATCGTTAGTCTTTCTTTTCTTTTGCTATGATATGATTATGGAAGTTTTTTTATTCATTTCCCCGTATTTAAAAAGATTGATCAATTAATATTCCTCATATTTTGAAGGATTAAGTTCTAAGACAAAAGAGAAATACCTCCAAAAAGTTCTATCAGATAGAAGGCTTATAATTTCCAATGCTTAAATGCATATAAACGTTCTTTGTCAAAATCTGAATTTGGAAAGTCCTCTATAGGAGAAAAATGTATAAACATATATTACAGCTTTTTTTAGTACACAAAATTTCTGATACGACTCTTATTGGAGTTCTCATTGTACGCTTTGAGTGTATATTTTTGGAATACGAAATACTTTATATTTTTGCGTACAAATGTAATTTTACATGCATGATCAACATCTAACAATGTCTTTTTTTTTTTTTTTTATATATATATATATATTTTTAAAAAGATTGTCAATAATGTTAAATCTCAAAAGAGTGATTTGGAGGACAATGTATTTAACAAAATAATAGTGCTATTATTTGAGAGTACTTGTGTAGTTTGTACTTCGTGGACAACCAGAAGTAGAAGTGTTTGTGACAGTTATAGAGGGGGATTCAAAATTTTAATCTTGTGATTCTGGTTATCGGGTGATTCAATTGAATATTTGTGCTTAACAAATCAATTTATCAATTTATTTTTAATTATACTAATCGCTGATCAAATTAATAAGATATTTTGAGCTAATTGTTTATGCTTTAACTTTTTTGGGGTATTTTTAAATGGCAACTACATGACTTTACTTCATCGCAATTCGCAATAATAGTTCAATGGTAGATTAATAGACTTTGCTTTAAACCCTAAAATTTTGAAGCTTCAAAAATTTTAATGATAAATTTATTATTTTATTTTTACTTCGGCAATATTTAAGTTTGTATAAGTAAAAAGGTACAAATTCTATATAGAAAAATAGAAAGAGAAAGAATGAAAGAATCACACAACAACAAAAATATTTCAGAATTTTGAGTTACATTACTTAAATCTTCATAAGTAAATAAAGTTTTTTTACACTAATATCTAAGATAATGTGTAATAATCATATTACTATAACATGTTATCATCTTGAAGGAAGTCTTTCAATATAAGTGATATTATTATTATTATTATGTGAAGTTAAGTACACTATAAACTATTATGAAAAAAAAAGAGTTCAAATATTTAATGTATATTTTTTTTTAATTAACTTTAGTATTTTTTATTTTTTTAAAAAAAAATACATACCAGAAGTTTAATTTTATCTCAAGAAACTTCAAGTTGTTCATGCACAACTAGTATTTTATAAATGACAATAATAATGTACAAAAACAAAATATTTCATCCTTAACTTTTAATAAATCTATTTTTAGATATAAATTTTTTCTTATTTATCCCAACAAAAAGTAATTAACTATATTCCATAATGTGTCATACACAAAAATGTTATTGTCAATGTTACATTAAAAAATCTTGTGCAAATTGTAGAGAAGCATATAATTTCAAGGTATATTTATTATTTTCGAATTGTTTATCTAAATGATTATGCATGCCAATAAATATTGATACATTGGATCAATCAATTTTCATATATTTTACAATTATTTCATGTGTTATTGTTTTTATATTTATTATAGTGCTAAATTCTTCTATCCATTCTGAAAATAACTAAGTTCAATTCTTACAATAAATTATGTGCATGTAATCCTCTCCAATTTCGGTGTATAATTAATTTTTATGACATTATAATTATTCATCTTTAAATTTAAGGGTATAATTTTATTTAAATAACCTCTTATCCTTTGTTAAACTTATTAGTAATATTTTTTACAAATTTTTAACACAATAAATTAATAAAAGTTCAAAATACTTAATTTTTGTTATCGGTCAAAACTTAAAAATACATTGTAAATTAAAAAAAAGAGATAATATTTCAAAAATAAAAAAACTACTTGATTACCAACACATTGTAGTCTGTTTTCAACAAAGCAATTAAAAACTACACACAAAAGTAAAGTACAAGGTTTGACAGAAAGAAAGTTGTTTGGTTTCTGAAGAAAGGATAATTTTAATTTTCTATTTTTTTATTCTTAAAAGTTTCTCTCTTGAACATATGATTTTTGTGGAATAATAAAATCGTTTTTCAATCATAAGACATTTTGGGTAATTTGTATTTTTTATTTTGATTATATACTAATCTAACAATTAATTTTAGTTTAGCTATAATTAAGGGTTATTTAGTTTGAATAAACTTTGACCTTGGATTTAAAAGTGGGCATATTTCATGAAATTAGTTGTGAACTCAATTATAATTTACGTTATTATTTAGACACCCAATATAAATAAGTATTTATTGAACTTGATTATATTATTTACACTTTTCCTTTTTATATTCATGTCAAAGCTTATTTCTTTCATTTCAAGATTCAAGACATTGTAAACTTATTTGGAAACTCTTTAATAACTAACGTGGTATATATTTTTTCTAGTACTTTGGAAACTGTGTGTAATTAATATAATTTTGTTGTATTTAAATATTAGTAACTAACTCAAACCCGATTTTGTTGATCAAGAGTATGTTTGGTAAAGTTTTTAAAAGGTCAAAAATGTTTTTTTCTTTCTTTCAAAAAATGCTTATTTAAAAATAACAAAGGATCAAAACGAAGTAAAATATATATGAAAGAATATAATTGTTTCTATTCAGAAAAATTCTTTCAATAGGCATTATTATTAGTATTTTTTTTTTTGTATTTAGTTTTCAAACTGAAGAATTGGGATTGTATTTTATTTTTTAATAACTTATGTCATGTATCTTTTCTTTCAAATTGTATATTAGGTGAAGATTTTTATTGATCCTCGAATAATAACTCAAGTAATTCGAAGAATTGTAGAAGATCTTTTTAATTTTTCTTTCAAAATGTGAAGCTTGTGCTTCAACATTGACAAATGAAAAATGCTTGTAATCAAAAGAAAGTGATTACCTTTCTTTTAGAGTATCTTTTTTTTTTTTTGGACTCCTCATTTTTGGAATATACATTACACAACCTTTTATAATTAATGTCAAAGCTAAGAAGTATAGTTTTTTTAGCCTACAAATAAGTAATTTTGTATTTTCTCTATTCGTTTTCTTCGCGGTGATAAAAGCTAGAAAAAATAAGATCAAGAGTATAGTTATAACCACAAGTGTGTCACATAATGAGGAGAAAAAGTCCTATTTTTTTGGTGAGTGAAAAAGTACTAGGCTCTGCTGTTAGTAAAAAAAACAAAACAAAAACCAATCTCCAACATTTCCGTTTTTCACTCTCTTTAACCTCTTACTTTTTACCAAGTCCTTAACCAGCTTCGAGTAAAATCCGCTATTAAATAGACAAGTTCCAAACTTCAAATACTCTGCCATTTGTCTTCTTTCTGTCTTCCCTTTCTCAATACTTGTTCACATTAATTAACACACACACTCCCTTTCATTCCCATCTATTCCTCAATTCTTCAAAATCTCATATTTTTTTATGTCATTTTTGAAACTTTATCCAAGTGTTTGATGCTTTGCATAGCAAAACATGACTCTCAAGGGTGGCACCAGCCAGGCGTGCGCTGCGTGCAAGTACCAGAGGAGGCGGTGTCACGACTGCCCCTTAGCACCCTATTTCCCTGCTGATCAACCCAAAATGTTTCAGAATGCGCATAGGTTATTCGGGGTCAGCAACATTTTAAAAATACTAAAACAGCTTGATCCCTCTCAAAAAAAAGTTGCTATGAAATCTATTATTTACCAAGCAAATGCCCGTGACAAGCATCCTGTATATGGATGTGTCGCGGAGATACAAAATTTATTATTTAACATTCAACTCTACGAAGAGGAACTTCAAGCTGTTAATGCACAACTATCATTTTACAGACAACAACAGCAACAACAAGAAATCTCAACAAGCCTCAGTGATTCTGTTTCCCAAATACAATTGGGAATGCCTCCTCCTGTTTCTGCACCTACACCCGCTAATGGAAATGGGTTAACACTATTTCATCATCAAGATGTGCCTAATTCCCAATATAATGTTGCTGCCAATGCTGCGTTGCCTGTTCAATCCTATCCCTCCTACTCAAATAACAACTTTGCTGCTTACAACAATACTACCTTTGTGGACCCTAAAGAAAATAATACAGTCAATTCATTATGGATTCAACAATCATATGGTAATAATGTTTGTAATAACAACATTATGCAATCTCAGTTACCAGCTTCCCAAACAATTCTTGTCCCACAAGAAGTCAATCAAGACTATGATGAGAGACACCCATTGTTTGATCCTATTGATGACAGACAGTCTTATATTGAGTCTAAAGACCCATATGAATCGAGGTATGCTCATTTTCTTCGAATTGTTTCTTTTATAGTTATGACCAAATGATCATACACTTGAGTTAAGAGATTTTTCATGCAGAGGCTGAAACTCGGAGTATTATTTAGGCAATAAACTGTGAATATTACCATATCAAGTAAAAGTACTACAAAATTAGGGAGCATCTAAACTCTTAATCACCTTCGCAGAAGAGTGTTAAAGAATATCTAGAGACCTCAAAGGAAATTACTACTTACAATCTATCCCATGGACATACCCATATCAATCCTTGACAGTTTCTTGCCTTTCTATACCTTGTACTCATTCTATTCTACCCTGTAACTCCTTCTGTATTTGTGTGATGAAATTTGTATTTATATGTTTCTGTCTAAACTGCTTCAAGTTCCTTGCTTGCCCGGCATAGTATATTGTTGCTCCATACATAGAAGCTACTAATTCATTTTTCAATTGTTTCCAATGTCTTCTTTTTATCCAAGCCAAAATTTGTTAAGTTGCGCCTCTTGGCAATACCACACCAATCCAGTCCTCACTGTAATCCGCTAATGACATTCAGTAAACAAATGTTGGTGCGTTTCAGCACAATCTTCCTCACACAAGCAATATGCTTCATTCTCTACTTGTATATACATATTCTGTAATCTATCTTTAGTGAGCAGTTTTGCTTGGTATGCCAGTCATAAAATAAATCTCTGTCTAGGCTGCATAATAGAGCTCCAAAGCAAGTCTGCCGCTGGACATTTGTGTAACAGACCTAGCATGGCTAGGTAGCTACTTTATTTTAAATATTTTCATATACTTTAATTGGTTCAATTCTATTCTGAAGTGAAAAAATAGCTTAATATATATATAAAGTAATCAACTCTAATTTCAAGGGACTTTGTGATCAATATTTTCATCAAAGTGTTTCTTACGAAATTCAGGTTCTATATTCATCTCATAAGGAATTTCCTTAGTAAAAATCATAGCACTCACAGTACATATATTTTTTTTTTTTTAAAATAACATTTATAAGTAAATGAAAATATTTAAAAATGGGGGCTCCAAGTGATGGTTTTAGTGGCCTAGGGGTTGAGACGGCCCTGGGAAGCCATAACATAAATCTCTGTCTAGGCTGCATAATAGAGCTCCAAAGCAAGTCTGCCTCTGGACATCTGTGTAACAGACCTAGCATGGCTTGGTAGCTACTGTCAAAAGAGTATGTTTCATTTAGTGTCAAAGCATATGGTCCCCTTTGGTACCATTGGAGCATCTCTATCTTCAAAGCATTCAGTTTCTTCCAATACCAACTACAATCTTGGGATGGTGTGTGCTCCCAAATGTTATTGATATCCCCCAATGACATTCAGTAAACAAATGTTGGTGCGTTTCATCACAATCTTCCTCACACAAGCAACATGCTTCATTCTCTACTTGTATATGCATATTTTGTAATCTATCTTTAGTGAACAGTCTTCCTTGGTATGCCAGCCATAAGATAAATCTCTGTCTAGTTATTATTATTGTTGTTGTTTTTGTGTTTCTAAAATGAAATTTGTCTCATGCAGTTCAGAGTCATCACTGAAAGACACAAGACAGTCTATGGAGCATGTTGCTGAGAATGAGTTAAAGAATGCTGCAGCATGTTTCACTCTTACGAGCATCAATGGATAGAATACAAAGAAATATAAGAAGAATGATAACAGAGTGGCTTTTTTCTTTTGCCATTCAAATATAACTATTGAGAATGTACTGCCAGTTTTAGAATACATTTCACATGACATGTTATATTTGGTTTTTGGAAAGTTGGACACTAGCTTGTTTTTCTAGTCTTGGTACACTAGAAAAGACTAAAAAAAAATTCATAAGCGACATGGCAAAAATCTGCCAGGAGAAGAAACTTCATGTCCTTGATCACATCTTGAAGATTAGTAAATGTTCTTCATGTTTGTGTCCTTCGTTTGCCAGAAAGTCGGCACATTAGTTTGTCTCTCTCCAAATATATATTAAAGGTGACCTTGTTAGCTTCCAACAAATGTATGTAATCTTCAATAATAGTCCTCGGGAGTGATATAGTATGTCCTTCTCATTGATAAGTTGGGCGGCTATAGGCAATTTGTTTCCGCTTCTAGTTCTTTGTATCACATTTCGTTTACTGATTGTAACCTTTTTTGATGCAACGAGACGTGATTACTTCACCTTACCTGAGTATTTCAACATCCACTTTTCTTGATCATTTTTAAAAATATCTCCAAGAAGCAGCATCTCCAATTTGCATCTTGACACTAGCTTGTTGCCTTCATATAAGATGATTTGCTTCATTTGCTACAATCTGTACCAATCCTTCTATATGTAGACCTCATTATATGTCCTACAACCTAAATACAGACTGTTGCAGTCTTGAAGAGTGGAAAACCACTACTTCTTGTCCCGAATGTAATGTTAACCTTTTTCTTTTTTGGATCATATTTGTTATTTGTTTAACACAATCCTACAAATTTAGGCTAGACATGTAGAGGGAATCAATCCTTTCCTTATGAAGTCACTTTTTCAAAAATATTATGAAGGGCTGCCTATCTGAGCTTTAAAGAAGTTGCTTTAAGGTCTACATAAGTGTGAGTTTGGGCTGTCCTTATATAATGAACATACATAGAAGTTTTAATTGGGCTTGGAAAAATTGAAGACATTTGTCATAGAGAACACAAGTACTAGCATGCCCTAGAAGGATTAAAACAGATATACTGCAGGCTGTAGCATTTGCTAATCTATGATCGGAATGAGAAACATAAAGGATTTCATTTCTTTATGTGATCTTTGGTGTTCCAATGACAATGGTTTTTAAGAGAGGCAGAAATTAAATGGAAGAAGTGGTATATTTGACCCAACCATGTATTCATCAAGAAATTGGAAAATATAGAGCGAATCATGTCACAAGTATATTTTGGGAAAATGAACAAGAAACAAATATATTTCTTGTATTATTTCCTTCGACTGACTTGGTCAAAATTGTTCTTATCAGAAGTTAGCACCATCATCTTGGAGTAAATGCAGAATTTATGATAGTCCTCACTGGAAATTACTTTTAACATGAATCAGAATCCCAGATTCTTTTGATTTTAACACGAGGAATTGTTAATATATGTGGTACACTCATAAGTTTGTGAAGGAAAAAAAAGTGTTCTCTACATTGTGGGAACATAGAATCAGCTGTTAATACTCCTCGTGGATTTTGATCATACGAGTCTTGTGTTGTACGAACCACAACAGGAGCACTTGTGATAGAGCCAGTGGAAAGAAGCTGTTCCTCTCTTTTCACAATCATTGCATAGTATAGCCTGTTAGGACCGTTTTAATGTCAATAAATTGGTCTAACCCAACCAGAACATATTCATTCATAAGAATCAATAAATAGAAAAGCAAACCTGAGTCTGGCCAGCATACTCCTCAGGAATTTTCTGTTCAGACAGCAATGCATCTAACATCTCAAAGTACACCTGAAATTAAGCACCAAGTAAGCTACTCATACGCTACAATTTAAGACTCTCACAGTTTTAGGAAAAGGGGTATAAGACACTTTTATGCTAAATAGTTTTCTGACCTGCATGTCTCCAAGTGACTTGCTACATATTGGACATGTATAATGACTACAAGTGTATTCCTGGAAGGAGTAGTAAGAAAAAAAGAGAGAGGAATAAGCAAAACAACCTGCAAGTTCACTTTAAGTTTAGTTGATAAAGAAACAAAGTAAGTATGAGCTTAATACCTGAAAACATTTGGAGTGCATCAGATGGCCACAAGGAAGTGCTTTGACAGGATTGGTCGAAGTGAAAATGTACTCGTGGCAGATTGGACAGTTTTCCTCCAAACACTTCTCTCTGCATACGTGAACAGAAAGAGACTTTGACATGCAAGCATTGCAATTCATGCAATGGAAGTAACCAACCCCTAATCCTTTTCCCAACCGACACAGATTGCAGAAAGGGCAGTGGTAGATTTGCCTGTTCAAAATCTCGTGTCAGAACAAGAAATTGTAGTACAGCATATATAGCTATTTATTTAAGATATAAGATAAGGACAGATGATAATGCAACTCTATCAAGTAGTACTTATTTGTTGTTCTACATATACATGCCTGTTGATTTTGACCTTTAAATAATTCTTCTTACTTTAAAGCTAAGTAGCTAAACCTGTCACTTTAACTCATTGATTACCCATTTATGCATTATTTTAAGGCAATATATGGTACCCACCCAGACCAATGAGAAAATGTGAACCTGATTTTCTCACCTTTCATCATCAAACAATTTGCAAATTTTGCAATAGTATCTACCCATGGAGAAGCCATCGCAAGAGGGAGTTGAGCAACTAGGACCGATAGGTTGTATTTTCAAGCACTTCATACACATCATCTGAGTGATAGTTTTTCTGCAAGCATGTCATAACCAGAATTGGGATATCTCAAAAACAAAAAACTAAAAGAAAGTTCTGAATTTACAACATGGAACTCACCTGTCCAGAGTATGATCAGTAGTTTCATCATGACATCGTATGCATGGAAAAAGCTTCTTGCAGCATGGAGCAAGAAGCTTGCAGTTCCTCTTGTAATGACTGCAACCAAAAATGGATTCCTGTTCATCACGATAAGAGGGACACTGACCGGGGAATTTCTCCATATCGTTTGCAGCAGCAACGTCAGAATTAGATAGCTTTTGAGTCAAAATCCATTGACTGGCAGAAAGAAATTAGCTCTAGTCAGGTCCCATAAAATTACACAAGAATGATTTTAGAAATTCTTGATATCAACACATATCATTGTTTTTGCATTTAAATATCCATTCGCTAAGTTCCTGTATGATTGGCTGGTAGGAGGGATTGATCATTGTATAAAGTGTAGCATTAGTCTATACATTGTTTTGTTGGATGGTAGGACTAATTAATCAGTAAATAAAATTCAAAATTGTTCTATTACAAGATGGAAAGAAGTTTTGCTGAAGTAGTAGAAAAAAACACAAACCGAAAAATAGACAATCTGGAAATCAGGTGTTGGATTATTTCAGTTGTTTCACCAAAATACGCAATGAAAACCAAGATCTAATGATTCTTTAGGTATTATGCAAAAGTAGATCTTACTTATGTAGTTGATCTGAGACAATAATCAATATCCCTGCCTGCTATTTAAGGAGCAAAACAAAGGATGGAAGTTGAAATATACTTGCCTCATCAGCAAGCTCTGCATGAGGTGTGATTTCATTTCAGAATCCAAAGATGAGTCACAGGATATTTTCCTAATTACAGAAACCAGTTCCTCTTGAGTCAATAGATGATGTTCCTGTATCCTTGATTTATCACATGATTCTATATCCTGGCAAGTTGTCTCTTTCTGAGCAATACTATCAACTATCTCAGTGCATTTGTTGTTGTCAACCACAGTAGAATATTGTGCCGTATCTTCAGATAGATCAATAATTTGTTTTCCCTTGGCACTGTGTGCTTTATCTTCAGTAAAAGATTCATGCTGATAAAAATCACGATTAACAAACTCTGATCCTTTCTCATTCAAGATTCCTTGTTTAACACCATTTCTTGATAAATATGTAGAGACAGCTTCTAGAGGATCAATAGACAATAAAGGAGCAATCTTTGGTTCCATTTCTGCATTTACACTCTCTTCTCTCTTTACAGGTTCCCACCATTCTCCTAGCCACTCAAAAAACTTTGTATGTTTTGTAACTTTGCGCCACAACATCATCATGCCGCGCTGTTCATCTGGTGTTAGAGATGCCATCAACCACGGAATCACTTCTTGTAGAATCTCTGTTTTTGTTCTTCCAAGCATGTTTCCGACAATCTTTTCTTGTTCCTCAACAGAAAAATGTTCTCTGAATAGTGGCCAGAGTTCAATTTCTTCATGGTTGATGTGGTCAGTTAATGTTCTTTGCATAGATATGCATGCATTATGGAGCTTTAAGCAAAGCCTTTTGTACTTGAGCTTCTTACCATCAACTACTTCATCACCTTTCAAACTGATGAGTTTATTTAAGATAACAGAAATCTTGTTGAAATTCTCTACCTCCAAATTATGGTCAAGGGTGTAGGAATGGCTAACATTTTGGAGTATTACCCTTGATTCCAAAGCAGGAAAGGCAACTTCATCCTCAGAATTACTATGAAGCCTCAATAGGAAGTGTAGATGATGGAAGCGTCTGTGAAATTCAGTGAGAACTCCAACATCTTCTGCCAGCTTAACTGACAGGGATACGACATCCTGTATATCGTTTATCAGGGCTTTGTGAAAGAAATGGACAAAGTCTATTGGTATAAACTCACGAATCGGAACTTTTAAATCATTGCTTGATCTGGAAGAAGTTCCAGGAAAGAAAGATAAACTTTTCTGTGAGTCTGAGGAAAATATTTGTGTATTGATCCCATAAGAATAAGATGTATCAAGCTTCTCGATGATGCCAAGGGGAGAAGGGTGATAAGATACAGTATTGTTTGATGTCACGGCTGAAGCTGATTGCAATAACAGATTATTAGATTTATCAAATGATTGCATATCTGATTGTGAAAAAGAGCTTCCAGAATTATTAAATGACTTCTCCAGCAAGGAGCTTCTGCTACTGAACATTTCTTCCAAATCTTTTCTAAACTTTTCAAGTGAAATCTTGCCAGAATAGCCCGTACGAACCCATTCATACAAGAGAGAAGCGAAGGACCTGTTAACTACGGGAGATCCCAGCATTACATTATTTAGGATCAGTTTGGACTCGTCCTCAGATAAATGAGCTGAGAACCAGATAATCATGCACTTTAGCAACCCAAGAGGCAACATCTGCAGGCTTCTGTACAATAACCAGAGCTGCAATTCATGGCAGCAGTTCTCTCGAATGACCCAAAAAACCTGTAAGAAACCAGGGAACAACGAAGAAGTCAACGTAAAATCTAATTTCCAACTACTACGTAACTTAAGTAGATATTGAAGTTTTTTTGCAAGTCTCTTATAAACATTGAGTTGAGTTGTCCATAAGATTTTGAAAATATACCTTTGTTTCTAGAAACTGAAGCTTTTTGCTGATCCTCCCAACAAATAATTCTACTTCCTGGCAAAGCATTTCTACTAGAACATTTAACTGTATTCCATCTTGCAGCTTGCAGTATAGTAATCTCTGTAGTTCCTCAATTTGACTTCCTTCAATGAATTGTTCATGAGAAGCTGATGCGTCACTCTTGTTAAGTTCATCTATCAACGGGTAGAAGATCTGATCCAGTGCAATGCTGTAAATAATGTGACTGTTAGAAAATAATGCAACCTAAAGTTGGGCTATACCTATCAAATTCAAAATGATATGCCATAGTTCAATGACATTGGTCATCTGAATAGAGGCTATCTCACAAAAGATCGTCAATTAGTTGCTAGCATAAACAAAGTTTGCTATTTTGAAAACTTCACTAGGCAGAACCACGGATTCAGGATTTGAACTTGATATGTTCGACCTTTAAAACTCTTAGCACCAAACTTATTGCACTTCTGAAATTATGAGTTCAAAATGTAATAATTTTAAAATTTCTAGTGTTCTCCACATATATTTTCATATTCTGAGTCAAAAGTACTGGTTCAGTTAAACCCGTAGCCAATAAGCTACATCCACCACTAATGTCAATGAATTAAGATCAAGCTGATTTTATGTCAAGTACAAGAATTTGGCTAAAATATTTAATGATGAGCAAGCTATAACCTGTAGAAGTTGAGAACATCTGCAAAAAACTTCAACTGAGCTACCAATGACATTAAGGTTGATAAACAAAATGAGTTTCTTAATTGATGTAGTTCCTCCAGAATTTCTTTCAGATCTCTTCTGATAGCAGCATGCCAAAGATGGAAACCATCAATCGGGTTCTTCTTTGTCGGTAGCTTCATTTCACTTGAATGAATCACCATGGTTCTCTCTTTTAACAGGTGCTTCATATTGGCTATTCCATAATGAGATTTAGCGCCTTTTCCATGTTCTAAGTAGGATTGGGCAGACAGCTCGTTATTATCAAGCCATGAGATGAACACCTTCAAAATAAACATCAATTTGTTAGATAAGCCACTTCAACTATTCAATATGTAGTTAGAAAGAATGTTGTAATGTACCTCTTGGATAAGTGTCTCTTCGGGTAAAACGACATGAATGAAATTCAGAAAGTCTGTCTTTCCAACTGAGGAAAAAGAAGTTACTACCCAAGGCAAAAAATCTTCCAGTAACAAGAGGGGAACACTACATAGATACTGCCAGACAAGCCTGGCCTGCTCTTTGGATGAAAATCGTTTCATCAACGAAGGGAAGATCTGCAGTGACATATCACATGCCAGAGATTTCAGGAAAAGAGACGAGGAAAAAGAAAAAGAACAGAAATGTTTAAATTCTAATGACAGAGCAAAAGAATGAAAAATTCTAATAATTTTTCAATGTGCTGTATGCTAACAGTAGAGTTAAGTATCTTCTATATAGCTAGAAAGATGTCATATCAACTCTGTGCATCTAAGTATTATGAAGTTTAAAACGAATAGAGGTTAAAAGAGCTAAAAATGAAATATGTATTATTCAACCTAAAAGGAAATAGTGAAATTTTAGTGAATACCTGCTCCTCTTCTTTCAGCATATGTTGAGAGATGATAGTCTCAATGGTACCTATGTAACACGTAAGTCCATTGAACAATTTGGCAAACTCCTCCGTTTCCTTTTGTAAGCAATCTATGCATTTGAAGATGGAAATGAACAGATCATCTATACTTTTATGCTCCAAAGAATATGTATAGACTACATTCTTCACTTGCGCATCTAGTGCAAGAAAGACGACCTGTCAAGATTAACACTCCGACCTCAGAAGAGCTGGAGGAACATTCAGTGTCTCTGCAATGGGTTCAACTGAATCCATTATCTTTGACAAGGAACGTAAATATATATGTGAAACCACTAAAATTTCAACAATTGTGCATTAAATTGAAACCGTAGATTACAAAAGCATAGCAAGTTCAGCTTAAGAACATTAAAGGTTAATTTCATCAAATTTAAATCTTGAATCCACCTAGCTTTGAGAAGACAAGATGGATCTTCTTCGAAACTGAAGATGAACACGATTATGTTGATATTTCATATTGACTTATCCATCATTATTCATTAGTACAAATAAAAAGTGCAGACTAATATGAAGATGCTGCTCTGTACAAGTTTGAAATAGAAATAACAGAGTAGGTATCATTAAATAATGAGTCCATTGCACTAAATTACTGTGTTTGTGTTGATAATTTGGGACTTTTTGAACTGCTCCCTTAGTTTCCAAAAGTCAACGTCTTTCTTTGCAGCTCCTCATGATAATGAATTACTATAATTGTCACAATAATTAACAACAAACACCAAAGTTTAATTGCTGGTTGCATATAATGAATCTAAAAAAGAAAAAACTGTAATTCGCCTTGTTATAAAATCATTCAAGCATAGATACAAATAAATATCACTAATTAACAACCATTTTACCTCATCTTCAGCAGCGCAATGGTACTTGTATACAATTTTCAGGAACTCTAAACGTCTGCTAAGATCACGAACTAATTCAACGTCTTGTGAGCCAGTATCCAACGCCTCCACAGCTACACGATGGATGTCGGCAAGCTCAAGTATAATAGCCTTATGAGAAATAACGAAAAGTAGAATAGGTGCGTCAACCAGTTTCACACCAGCTAAAGAAGAGGGCAAGTCCACCATGTCCACATCCTTTACGAGTTCTCCTACGTGGTCCATTTGCAGCGCCACAGCCACAATCACCACCAATCATCAATGGTAACAGAGACCAAAGGGGAAGCTTCAACATTGAAGGTCAATGGACATATAATGGCAAGATTAGCTTCTTCCTTGTTTCAATTGATGCCTCTTCAGTGCCTCTTTCAGTTCAAACTTATTCTTTTTTTAATATTTTTTTTAATAATGAGTTAGTTACTATTTTTATATTGATCTATGTTTTGATTTGTTGTGAAGCTACCATGCTGGCTGATTGAGACGTTGAACCTAACGGCCATTGGCGCCTTGTCTAGTTCATCAGTTGACATTGATTGATTTTGTCTGGGAGCCACACGTCCAGGACCCCTTACCCAGTCATTGTATGAGGAAAAGATGCGATACATGAGCCTAACTCAAATCAAAAAGCTAGCTTATGAGAAAAGTATTGTCCAAATCCATGTAAAGAGATACACATCCATTCCCCAATCAATGTGAAATTTTTATCCACTCCAACATCAAGCCATTTTATTTGGCCACGTAGCGCTAATTCGAACCCCTTTAAACCAAACTCACCTATCCTTTTAAAAATTATACTGTTTATATAAAGTTAAAATTATTTTTTATGTTTCTTTAATTTCTTTTGATTTTATTGTATGCTTACTTCTCTCTATTTGGCGACAACACATGTTTAATTAAGTAGTTATTATTTGTTTTATTTTATTGAGAAAAAGGTTCGAAATATATTTGAACTTTGATCGATATTGTTATAACAATCTCAAACTTTGTAAAAAAAAAATGACATGTTCCTTTTGACAACTATAATTAATAGGAGTATTAACTATTACGCTATTAGCATCCTTGTTATATTTTAAAAATTATTTGGATGGTAAACAAATTATATTGAAATTATAATAAGTGGATCAAATAATACCGAATGATTTAGAAATATTATTTATATTACTAGATAATTCGTGTATTGGACTATAAATAAAAATATGTGAGGCTTAATATAAACGCTGTGTTTAATTTTAAATTTTAACCGTGATTTCTTAAGAGGCTTTGGAAAAAAAGCTTTCGAGAAGCATTTTTATCATTTTTTTTCTGTTAATAAAAGTTCAATCAAACTAGGTATAAACTTTTTTTTCCCTGTTAATATAAACTAGTCACACATGTTATGTTTGAAATTGTTATTCCTTATTATACCAAATGATCTATTAGTGAAGTGTTATTCAGACCTGTTTGATATAAGAATTTTTTATTACAAAGAGAGATAAAATGAAAATATGTAAAACTTTAATATCACTCATTTAAAAGGATTATTTTAGTCTTTTGCATTTATTGACTTACATATAAAAAAATCTTTCATTTTTAATGTTTCATGCTCAATGAAACATATTCACATAAATGAAAAGAAAGAAATATTTCTCAGGTAGAATAGTGTTTTTGGTGCCTCAATTACTGCTAAATTCTATTTGTAATTTTATGATAGATGACTCAACTAATTAAACTTCCAATTAATTAACATGTGCTCTTTACCTTTAGGTTGAAAATAAGTTATATTTCAGTTGTTTGTAAAAGTATATTACCTTTATTGACGAAGTAATTATACAAATTTAACATGCGTTTGGATACTTAAACAATTGTATTGTTAATAACTCTGGAAAATTATGAATACTCTTATGCAAAAGGATAAAGTACACATTTCAAGTAGTTAAAGAGTAAATATACTTGGTCAAATATCATAAGGCTAAAATTAAGATTTACCAACAATTAAGGGATCAAAAAAATACTATTAACAGTCTTTTTTAACAACATATTTATTTAAAAAGTTGAATTAATGTTATTAGATAGAATAATATTTTGATAAAACTTTTTACTCCCTATAGATTTGAACAATGTTTAAGTGTTAGTTAAAACACTAATATAAAGTTAAAAATATGACATAATCGCAAAATTAAATGACAATTATTTTTACTTTATATATTCCTTTTATCTGTTTCCTAATTGTCTCTTGTGTCTTTGTGGCATCGGGTGGAATAAAATTGGCCAAACACATACACAACCCCTCAAATTTGGCCCTATTTTTCATTTTGGCACTCCAACTTAGCCTTGTTCCATTTTAAAATTAATAATATTTCGTGTTAAAATGGAACAGAAAAAATGGAGTTCAAGGGTTAAAATAGAACAAGGCTAAGTTGGAGTGTCAAAATTAAAAATGGGGCCAAGTTTGAGGGGCTGTGTATGTGTGGCCAATAAAATTATTAGGTGTTACGTAACATGATACATGACACGTGTACATGTCCAGCTCAGCTTAGGCACATGTCCAACACATTATACCTCGTGTCCATCGGCTTTTGACCATTGATTTCCAGTGACTAAATTAAATTAGCAGAAGCAAAGCTTAAGCACTTGTTTAATCTTAAATTAAGGACGGATTCGAGTATTAATTAGTGTGGCCTTTTGGTGTTTCTAATGAGACATTAGCACATTGATTAAGTACCTTCATCGATGTTGACTAAGTACGATCTCACATTGATTAGTTCTTATTTTAATCCAACTTATTGTTTTTATCTGTCAATTATTAATGTTAATAACATGATTAGTTCTCTGATTAGCATTAATTAGCTCCCACTCCCCTCCCTCGTTCCAGAAGCTTCTTTCGAATATCCATTGTCCAAAATATCAACTGTTCATTTCATTAACACCTTGTTTGGATGGTTGTTACCTGTTGTGTATTGTATTGTTAATTTAAATATAATTTTGCTTTGATTGTTACTTAAATTCTATTGTGTCGTATCGTTTAAATACATCATTAGGTAAAGACTTATTTTGTATAACAAACGGTGTGGTGTGATCACATCTTTACCTTAATAATTTCTTTACTTATTATTTAATATCATATTTATTTCATTCATTCTACCTACTCATAGTAGCTCTATCCCGTACTTTACGATTTCTTGTAGGTTTGTCATTGAAATTATGAATATCTGACATAATGTAACAACAGAGGACATACAATTTATCCAAACGTTGTATTCATTAAAACAATACAGTACATTACAATACAATACATTATGAAACAATACTTAACAACTATCTAAATAAAGTGTAAACATAGAAATTTTAAATGAGTGATATATAGGGTTGTATAACATGAAAATATTCAAACTCATCCTTGTTGCATCTCTCATAAAATAATATCAAGATTGCAATATAAGATTAAATCAGTTTTCTTTTTAATGTTAGAAGCAACATGCCAACCAAATGCAATATAAAATAATCTCGAATTTTATATTAATTGTCATTATTTTTAATCATGATAACCAAACGACCCTAAAAGTCTGCTTGAACATTTAAATTTCAAGATTAAAAAGGAGACCGATAGAATTTAAAATAAAAAGGAAAAAAAAAGGCACATTGAATGGTATGATATATACCATCTTCATTGTTTGGTAGTGACAACCTTCATTTAAATATTAACAATTTTCAAGTTTTGTTTAGATTTAAGTTGTCCACACTATTAATTAACAGAACTTGTAACCTTCACAGTCGACAAAGCTTTTTTTTTTTTTTTCCTTCACAAAAATAAAAATAAAAATTAGCTTTGTTAACTAATAATATACTCCCTCCGTTCCTATTTATATGTCACCATTTTGGATTTCACGTGCATTAAGAAATTAAGTAAGTTTACTATTCTACCCTTATTTAATTTTTTTGGAACTCAAGTTTTCAATCAATGAATATGAATTAATTTATTTTGATTAATTAATTTAACCAATGAACATGAATCATTTACTTGCTTTTCTAAGTTGGTCAAATGTATATTTTCAAGGCTAATAATTCACAAGGGTAAAAAAAAGAACAATATAGTAATTTATGCATTGATTTTATGAAATGACAAGTATTATGGACCAACTATTTATAAAAAGGAACGGAGCGAGTAATGCATTGACCGTACATGTTACAAGTGTCAGAACAGTAATGATTTTCCTAGAAATTCCTAAACTATAGAGACATATATATATATATATGGGTAATGCTAAATGGCCAGAATTTGGCCAGAAAATTAAAAAAGTCTATAGTATTTTTTTTATTTAAAGTTAAACTGAATTGTTTTCAATTTTTTAATTAAAAAGTATTAAAGTTAAAAGGGTAAGAATGTTGAAAAAGGTAAAATAACATATTTTTTTTAATTTTCTGGCCAAATTTCTGGCCAATATATATAAACAACTAAATAATGGCTATATTATATAAAGAAAATACAATATCAACTCAACAAGCATGAATTGGTGCGCACAAGCCCGATATCAAACAGAGTTCGTTTGTTAACATGCAAATACTATTTTTTGTCAACTTGTTTAATTTGAGAAAAAATAATTAACTTCAACTTATAAACATTCTAATTTTTTAAAAATAAAAAATTGATGTCCAAACATGATTTTAATTTTCAAATATTCTTTGTTAAATTCAAATTTAAATTATACTTTTTGCATTTTCAAACACATATTTTTCAAACACTTACTAAGGTAGCGTCATAGAATTATCTTTGTAACTTCAATAACATATATCGTTTTTTTGTTGTGAACAAAGTTTCCTCGATAATGGATTATGGGCCAGAAGGGTTGAGCAATGTTGTTCCAGTTGGGATTATTGGGCCAGGAGAAGAATGTTGAAGTGTACAAATTCATGTTTGATTTAAGCATTTTTGTCTAAAGTGTGTCGTCGAACATCAAATATTTTTGCTTACGTTAGACATTTTTTCCAACTATTTATAACAATCTTGAGATATATCAAATGCTACCAAAATTAAGAGTGTATGATACATCAAAATCAAAATGAAGTCAGATATAATTAGTCTCCAATTAACAACAATTAGCCGTGTTTGTAAAAGTTGCAAAAGTTTGATCTTCTATCATGACCATTGGGCCATCAATGATATGGGCCTAACCAAGATTAATCTGTGGCCCAAACTGTTCTCTTGAGTTTCTTATTTTTTGTTTCTTTTTTAATTATAATTCTTTTTTAAAGTTTTGATCCTTCTTGCAACCATTACTGATTTTTCAAAATAATAATAATAATAAAATGATTGTTTTTTTTGAATAAAATACTAGAAATTTGAATATGAATACATGATGATTGATTAAAGACTAATATTGTTGGAAATTCCTTCTTTCACCTACTATCATCACCCGTTATATTTTTAAAAACTTAGATATACTAAAAATAAAAGTTGATTGTGTATATGATCACTCGACTTTTAATTGGTGTTATGTTTAATTGGATAATCATTAAAAAAAAATGATAATATTTTAAATATAAAATTTATCTACCTATTATATTCGATGTTTACATCAAATCATAAATACATGATATATATTTACACATAAAATTTTAATATTTGATCATATAAGTAATTAACATGCATCTTTATCTTATTAAATCACTTAATTACAATAATTTACATAAGTCGACGAAGAAGATTTATTGTAAGTTACAGTCGTTGACCTATAGTACGTGGCATCTTAATCCAAAACATGAGGGCCTTAAGTCTGATGTGAACCACAATAATAAAATCCATAAGTAGCATTGGTTCCACATAGTCCTTGTATCTTTTTCCATCTGTTTTTAATTACTTATTCAAATTTTTTTTTTATGACAAATAAAAAAATATTTTTTAATTTATTATATCCTTAATTAATTAACTTTTACAAAGGTAAGACTTCTTAAAAATCTTAAATTTTTTAATTCATCAACACGATAGAATGATAAAGTCATTACGTCAATCATTGTGTTCTTAATAAATATGTTCAAAAATGGACAAATAATTAATAACAGAGGAGTATTTTTTTGAAGTTGGGTGCAGATTCCAAAAGGAGTGTTTGGTATGAAGGTCTAACTCTTTTGTTAAAATATATATTTTGTTAGCTTGAATGTTATGAAAAAATGTTTTTGATGGATTTCTTTTCTTTCAATTTAAGAACTATGACTTTGCTTATCTAAAGTAATGAAGTATTTTCAAGACTCGTTCTCTTTCAACCACACTATCAATCCATTACGGAGCATGATGATGTCCGATCTTGATTCGAGACTAAACTCTCAATCTAAAGTTAGAATTTGACTTCAAACCTTAATATGACACCTAATTCTCGATTCCGAACAAGATCCCAATCCTAATTTCGACCCCAACTTTAGATTTGATCTTAATTTGCGATCCAATTCTTAACTCTGACCTGGGACCAAACTTCAGCGCTGAAGTTGTTTCTATTTTTAGAACTCAACTCATCCCTATTTAACCAACATCTAATCAGACTCATCTTTTCTTATTTTAGGAACTCATTTAGAGTCGTTTGGATTGACTTAAAAAGTAGTTTTTAAGTCAAACTTAAGTAACTTTTAAATCAAAAATTAAAAAGTAAGGGTAGACCTATTTTTGGTATTTTATCTTTTTTTTAAAAAAAATCATTCAAAACTTATTTTAAGTTATTTTTAACTTTGTCAAACACTTGCAGAAACTAAAAATAACTAAAAAGTGGGTTTGACCAACTTTTAAACTAATCCAAACAAACTCTTAGTCATAGATATTGCAAACATATTTTGGGAATTGTTTTTCACTTATAGTTGACATCACTTGATATTAATATTCTAATCAATCTTCAAACTATTTAAACCATTTTTTTACCAAAAAATAAATAAAAATTTTAAATCATTTATATCGAATATTAGAATTACTCTCACCAACCAAATTTAAATCATTTTATATCATATATAACCAGGATTGATTTTACGAATGCTCAAAGAGTGTCACGTGACACTACTTTGTAAATTTTTTTTACTATACATATATAATTAAATGTAAAAGGAAAAATAGAGAATATACTTTATAAAATGACATTCTTTGACACAAACGTGCACTCAGCTTAGCTGGTTAGGTGTGTAAGTTCCGTGGTCAAAGTGACATGTTTGTATCTAGAGGTCGTCAGTTTTTATACGTTTTAAGTTCTTATTTAGATACATTTGAAGTTCCCCATACACCCTTTTCATTGGCTTATTTTTATGTTCTTTTTTCTTTCACTTTCTTTCTCGCTAATAAAATTAATTTCAGAAGAATTTATGAAACATTTAATATTATTATTTTAACAAAACTTATTTTGAATATGTATATTTTAAAAAGCTCATGGATTTTTTTTAAAAAAAAATTATTATTAGAAAAGGTATAGTAGTGAATGTGAATTGTATTTTATTTATATATTATTATTTTTTAAAAAAAATATGATATCATATTAATTTATTTATTATTTTTTCTTTTAAAAGGTGATACCCTTACAAAAATTCTTGTGTACGTCACTATATAACTATTACTCTATACGTGATAAGATTGTTTGTCGGGGGCGAATCTACATGGGAGTGAGGAGGTTCATGACCCAAACCTTCTCGATCAAAAGATTACATTGTATATATAAATGTCATTGAGGTTGTTGCGTGTTCAGTTGCCCTTGACATCAGATTTTGTAGTTTTCACCATTTTTAGTTAGGTACATTTGTATGTATTTATTTTTTAAATAGCTAATTTTCCTCATCCTGTAATTTTACGTATTTTCTCCCTTCATATTTTGAACCCGTGGTATAAAAATCTTGCTTTCGCCACTGTTGTCTTAATTATATGAGAGGATTATATTAAAGAATAGTACATAATAATTTATGTTAAAAAATAATACTCTTTTATTGAACTAAAATTCTATCGATAAAAGTTGTAGTCTTTTAAGAAAAGTTTTGTGATTGTGTATTATATTTTTGTTATGAACTTTTGCTTATTTGATATAAGATTATATAAAAAAAAATAATTAGGGCAATTTTCATAGTTTTCATGACTATTTATGTTTATGAGCAAAAAATATAACTTAAAAAAGTGTAACATACACATACAATTTACTTAATATGGACTAGAGGAGGTATGTCTTATAATCTATATATAATATACAGCTAGATGTTAGAATAGTGACGTGACATGCTTCATAGGCCAGGAAAGGTATTTATCATTTTTTTTGAATTTTTTCCTACATTCTTTCTAATTTCCTCTTTCTTATTGATTAATTTAATTTAATTTATTTGTTGTATACATTAATTACACATCACCGTTTCTTTAACGGTATCTAAAAATCTAAGAAGTCTCCTCTTATCTTTCCTCAACTTTTGTGGTTTTTACTTTTTAAAAATAATACAATAATTATCTATGTAATATATGATAAGACCAAAAGCCATCTCATTTATTTTGCATTTTTTATTCATTTTTTTCCATAACTTATCTCTTCATCTTCGTAACTTCTACTCTTAATAAATATATTCATAGCTCACATTAAATCATTTTAATTATAAAAAAGGTTACCTATCTTTGTGGCTATTCAATTTGTATGGAATGGGCATTGATAAGGGAAAATGACTTTTCTTCTATAATTAATGTACTAATTAATTTTATTTGTTTTTACAGCATCCTCATTTTTTGTCATGCATCGTTCCAGTTACTCTGTTGGTCAAGGTTGTAGCTGTAATTTGTGGATAGGAGACTGTTGCGTAAGCAAATTTTTATGTAATCTGAAGCATATCGATCCAGAGGTGAGTTTGACATTTTCTTTCTAGATGCTTTTTAAATTTTAATTGTTGTTTGATGTAATATAGCAAATTTTTCTACATGCTTTTAAATTGTTGTTTGATGTAAAAGGAGAAAACAAAAAATTATTTTGTCTGATAGGAAATTGAGGTGGCAACTTTTGTGTAAAGAGATATTGCAATTTAAATGTATACTCAGTAACATGCAATTGATTTGCGTGTGTTTTATTGTGAAATGACTATTTTTTACTTTCATCTATTTTAGTTTTGTTTTCATCCCACACCACCCTGTTCTCCAATTTTGTGTTCTTCCTTTTCTCTACCGTAAACTCCTTCATTATTTGACAAAACAATTTGAAGGTCGAAATCTCATTCATTTAGTCTCTTAGCAAGTAGCATGTTTATATTAAAATTAGATGTGTATTCATGATTTCTAAATATTGGATTCACTCCGATTAAAACATGAATTGACAATAGTAAACAAAGGAATCGTGATAATGAAATCCTATTTTAATTGTCAAAAATATGAAAATATATGGAGCTGATTTTATCAGTACTTTAATATATTTTCTTTTTCACTTGAATTGATTATTTCTTATTGTTCTACAGTTTATGCATAATTATATTGTTATATGTCATTTCTTTTGTTAAGACATTAATCTACATGTAAATGGGGGAGGGGGTAATATTTATTGTATACATAAGAGTAGTGAAGGTAGCTTGCTATGCCAAAGGTCGCCTACTAATATTTTCAAGATTTGTAAAGAGAGATCATAAAGTAATTCTTTTATGTTTCTGTATAATGAGTTACAACCGTATTTCCTCATCTTTTAAATTGCGTATTTCAAATTGAGATTAGATATACATAGCACTTAGTTTGTGACAATTATATCATATAAAAAATATATTGATCATATTATTGTCGTCACAAGGAGATACTTAGGTAAATACTTAGTATTAAAGCAGTTTATATTTTGATGCAATAGATTGACGTTATTACAAGAATAGCTCATTTTGTATGTTGACGAATTTTTTTTCCTATTATTTGTTAATTCAAGTAAAATTTTGACTTTTCATAAGTAAATTAAAAGAACATGTATATCAATGTTTTTATTTTAACATTTTTGTTATAGACTCATAGTGTTGATGTGTTTATGTCTTTCTACTTTCGCTAAAAGTATTTGCGGTGTTTTGATTTTTTTACTCTTAATTTAATTACTTTGAATATTTAAGATTTGAAAAATACATACAAATTAAATTTATAAATATTTTGTTTGTTTTATCTGATGAAAGAAAAATAAATTAAAATACCTTAAATTTCATAAAATATTTTTTTGATTACTTTTAAATTTGAATCTCAACAGAAATAAAATCTTAAATTTAGTAAGATTTTTGTGACCGCGCGAAGCGTGGACAAGTTCACTAGTTAACCAATAAACCACAATGTGAAAAATGAATTGGAACTAATTAAATTTAGCATAAAAACACACATTATCGTGGTAGTGACGTTTTTAATTACTATCGACCATATGGATGATATTATTATTCCATTAATTAAATTTAGCAATAAAACATATATTAATGTGCTAATCATGATCTTTAATTTTAACTACTGAGACACCTCCTCTACCATGTGGATATTAAACAACAATAGTTGTGGCATTTTTCTTTAGGTGCAACTGTGCAAGCGATAAAGAAGAAAATTTATGGTTGACATTTCATTTATGAAAAAGAGTATGTACTAATTTGAAATAGTTTAAATATATTATTTATTATATTTTTGGTTCAAATAAATTCCTTCTATTATATATTGATATAAATTATTCTTAATTCTAATAAAGGGACACATTTCAAACTTGAAATTAAATAATCCTTCCTCAAATTTAAAATCAGATTTTTAAAGAACTCATTGATTTAGCTACTATACATATGGTCAATAATACACATGGTCGATAATAGTTAAATTTAATTAATGCAATCTGCTATTGAGGCTATTTAATATTTGTTTTTTTTTTGTTGTCAACTATGATCATAACATAAAACTGATAAGGTAATCTATTCTACATCAATTGAAGATCTTATTAATTTGTTCTATTTTATAGTTAAAAGTTATTAATTGCTAATGCCAGCTCAAGTGTGTATGTATGTGTATATATACTAGTTTTTTGACACGTGCGTTGCACGTGATTAGCAATTCCAAAAATATATGTTATAATAAATAGTATTGCTTATTTAAGCGGAGATTTGAATAATAAGCTTAGCAAAAAATAATATTGCATATTCTTTTGTGAATGTTCAATGTGGATCGTCATATATATTTCTTATTCACACAAACCTATGAAGATGGTCAATGAAAATTTTTATTAGTTAAATGCAATAATGTATATATTTATTTCAATTTGATGAGGTTAATAATGTAATTAATCTTATCTCGCTAATATTACCTTATAAACAATATTTGTTTTGTATTTTTCTCGTCATCTAACCAGATGTGTTTTGCATGTGTATTCCACATTAAACTGTTTAGATGTTATATGAACATGTCAAGAGAACAATTACATTTTATATATTCACATATTTTCACATTGGTTCTGAGTTTTTTTCTTTTTAAAAAAAAACTTGAAACATTTTAAAATAATATATTTTGAAGTTAGAAGATCTTGTTAACTCGATAATACATTTGTGACATATATAATACGTTAATTTAAATACAAATACCTACCCAACTATAAATATATATTTGCATTAATGAAAATATTTATCTCATAAAATTAACTATTAACTATTAAATAAATAATAAAAATTAAACTAATACAAACTTCAACTGGAGTTATTACAAGTCATATGAACTTTTCTTCGTCTAAAATACTGAAATATTAAGAAATAGTAAATAAGTAAAACAAAAGGGCAATGTTTATATAGTAATTACTATTTTGAAGCAAACTTCATGAGAGTCTAAATCACATAAGTGACATTGATAAATAAAATCATTATTTTGTCTTGAGCATAAAAAACAAATTGTGACAATTCTCTAAATTTCGAAAAAGATATTCACAAGCATATATCTACATCACACGAAAAATTGTTAACAAAAACAAATGAATATAGACTACATCATGTTAACTTCATATATTGGAACATTACATACTAATGTATATATTAAGCAAAAAAATAATTATTATATCATCAAAATTATTTTCCTCAAGTACTCGGGGTTTTGGAATATACCCTCTTAGGATAGAATGCTTACTTCATCAGAATAGTGGTACCTTATATCCGCTAAACTTCGAACTCACTCAACGACAATAAATCAAACAAAATTTTTTAAAATGCAAGAAGAAGAAGAGTAGAAGATCAAAAAAATTGTGGTTGAAAAATGAGAGGATCGGAAATCCCTCTATTTATAGTCAACCAAGGGTAGTATGAACAAATATTTTTTGTGTCTTATCTAAATAGTCATGACCTTTTCGAGATGCCACAACCCTTTGGAAAAGTCACAATTCTTTGGAAAAGTCACAACTTATTAAAAAAGTCACAACTCTTTTGAAAAAATCACAACTTATCGAAAAATCACAACCCTTCGAAAAAATTCACAACTTATCGAAAAAGTCACAACCTAAGTTAGAAATATTATAATAATTTAACATTCAAGTTAGGAGTTCATGTTTTTAATGTAATATAGATAGATAGATAGATAGATATAGATATATACCTACAAAACTAAAAATAAGTTGGAGCTTTTTTTCCACTTGAACTTGCAATTTTTGTAAGTTTTATTTTTATTTTAAGTTAAATTTAAATACTTTTAAGTTATGTATTATATTAAGAAATTATTATTTTTAAATATATATATATATATATATATATATATATATATATATGACAAAATAATAGTAGTAATTACTAAGTTATACATGCAGACATTAAAAAAAGAAAGAAGTGAAGGTCCTATCAAAAAGTACACTAACCAGTACTTCAATTATGTGAAGGTCCTAATGAAAAGTCTGTCTGTACTTTCTAGAAGTTTTAACCAAAATAAACTATTTTAAAAATCAATTCATCAAATTAATACGTTTTTTAAAGTTTTTATAAAAGTAGTATAAACGTACTTCATGGTAACGTTTTAGGTTATTTTTATTTTAAAAATTTAATGGACAAAAACTGACGGAGCTGACGACGTTAAATGAATAAACGTTACTATGAGTAACGTTTTAGGTGTAAACGTTACTCACAATAACGTTTATTGAAAATCCAATCACTTCAACCATGCAAATGCAGAATCAAATCCTGCAAATTTAAAACGTTACTCATAGTAACGTTTTAGGTGTAAAACGTTACCATGAGTAACGTTTACTAAGAATCCAATCACGGGTTTTCGACTCCTGTAAATTTAGCTATAAAACGTTACTCATAGTACCTCAAAAACGTGACTGTCAGTTACAACACTCTGTTAAAGTCATATTCCTCCATTTTTTAAACTGGCCACATGTGATTATAAAACAAATGTTGTTGTAAGGAATGTTTTGCATATTCCAACAATATTCAACAAAACTTTTACTTGTGTTGCCCATTGTTAAAATAATATTCACAAAACTTCATCTGATATGAATTAAATACGTCAAGTTTATCATATTATTAAGAGATTTTTTTAAATAATATTAATAAATTAGAAAAATAATTTTAAAGCTATAGTAAGAACTTAACATAGTATGATAAACTTGACTTATTTAATTCATACCTGATGAAGTTTTGTGAATATTATTTTAACAATGGGCAACACAAGTAAAAGTTTTGTTGAATATTGTTGGAATATGCAAAACATTCCCTACAACAACATTTATTTTATAATCACATGTGGTCAGTTTAAAAAATGGAGGAATATGACTTTAACAGAGTGTTGTAACTGACAGTCATGTTTTTGAGGTAAAACGTTAATATGAGTAACGTTTTATAGCTAAATTTGCAGGATTTATTCTAAATTTGCAGGGTCGAAGACCCGTGATTGGATTCTTAGTAAACATTACTCATAGATGAGTAACAATTTACACCTAAAACGTTACTCTGAGTAACGTTTTACATTTGCAGGATTTGATTTTGCATTTGCAGGGTTGACGTGATTGGATTCTCAATAAACTTTATTGTGAGTAACGTTTATTCATTTAACGTTGTCAACTCCGTCAGTTTTTGTCTGTTGAATTATTAAAATAAAAATAACCTAAAACGTTACCATGAAGTACATTTATACTATTTTTGTAAAAAAATTAAAAAGCGTATTAGTTTGGTGAATTGGTTTTTAAAATAACTTATTTTGGTCAATGCTCCGTACTTTCTATTTCAAAAACACCAAATTCTCCTGGCAATATAAATTCATAATTCCCTAATCCACTTGCAAATTGCTCCATCTTCCTTAAAGAGAGAATTTTGAATACTGTAAATTTAAAATAAATATATATATAATTAGTTTAAAAAATTTATAACCTTAAATTTGTTATGTTGAAATTGAAAAAAGAAAGAAGAAGTAACACGACAGAGACCCAAAAACACGATAGGGACCCAAATACAACCAATTGGCTGTCCTCGAGAAAAGACTCCCAAAAACAAGAAAACCTTTAACACTTTGTTTGGGTGAGGTTAAGTATTATTTCATAATATTATTGTATTATACTGAGTTGAGTTATAATATTTTAATGAATATTTGGATAGATTGTATCATCCTTTATTGTTGCATAATATTACACGTTAGGAATTTAAATGATAGACCTAAAAAAAAAGTAGAATACATGATAGAACTATTATGAAAATATAGAACAAACATAAAATAAAGATAAAATAAGAAGATAAATATTAAGATGATCACTATATAAAATGAAGTTTTTCGTTATTATCTAATGATATAAATAATACATAAATTTTTAATTAGCAATTAAAATAAACATTGATAAATTGTTAATAAAATACCATAGTTAAGTAACAACCATCCAAACGAGGGGTAAAATATAAAAATAAATTTGAAAAACAAAAGGATGCGTAATTAGTTTCTATTTATTATCATGACAGCTTATACTCTAGCAGGCACAGAACATTTGCTATGGAGAGCAGCAAATGGCTAGCAGCGGTGGCTAGCATATGGATCCAGTGCAGCAGCGGTGCATCATACGCCTTCGGCATCTACTCCCCTGTGCTCAAGTCCACCCAATTTTACGATCAATCCACTCTCGACACCGTCTCTGTTTTCAAAGATATCGGCGCCAACGCCGGAATTCTTTCTGGCCTCCTTTATACCGCTGTCGCCGCCAAGCCTAGCTCCGGCCGAGGACGATTCTCATTTCTCCACGGCGGGCCATGGATCGTACATCTGGCTGGGGCTATTCAGTGCTTTGCCGGTTATTTCTTCATGTGGCTTGCCGTCACCGGAACCATAAATAGGCCGCCTGTGACTGTTATGTCCCTGTTTATGTTCATCGCTGCTCATGCTCAGACTTTCCTTAATACGGCTAATGTTGTTGCGGCCGTTCAAAATTTCCCGGACCATAGTGGCACCATTGTGGGTATCATGAAGGTATGTTGCGAATTACGAGCAAAATCAACTCTCAGATGAGTGATTTTCTACTTCTGGTAGTAATTTTTTTTTGCTCCCTCACTCCCAATTTTTGTGGCCTCCATTTGATCCGAATACAAAGTAGAAATAAGGCTTCACTTTGTTACACCCTATTTTTCTTTTGTCCATACAAATGTTAATTTATTATAATGAAAAGTAATTTAATTTTTAAAAATTTTCTTTTATTCTCAATACAATATTTATAGCCACATAAATATTAAAAATTATTTTAGATTACAAATATAAATTTTAAAAGTGATTTTTAATACCAAACCAAACGATCTCATGTTAAAATGAAAAAGAGAAAATATTATTTTTGGGATGGACTAAAAAGGAGGGAGGGGTATTACTTTGCATTTGGTGGCGGATTTTCTTATAAAATTGTGTTCCGATTGTTTGATTGTTAAACTATTTCCTTCAACTATTTTTAATAATTTAGGCTATTGGGATAATGATTATTGTCAGCGTACTTGTCACTCTATGAAGTTTTATCCATTAATGTGATGTTTTATAGGAATGATAAGTGGGTGAAGCATTCTGTTGCTTGACGTTTAGGGATTGATTATAATAAAGTTTTTCATTTTTGGCAGCGTATGATGTGATGATAACTGATATATACGTAACTCTGATCTTTCTTTGTTTCTCCTGATTATCAAATGAAGTCATAGAGCTTGTTTGGATTGATTAATTTTAAGTGATTTGAAGTCAAAAATAATTTTTAAGCACCTTTCGGATATACGCATGTTATTTTTGTTAGGGTTTTGCCCTGATTTTCTTACCTTATTTGAAGATTTATTTTTCCTTAAAGAAAAGACAAAACATTACCATAAATGTTTTTACTTTTCCGGAAAGGAAAATATAATATTCTTCCATATTTGGTTTATTCTTTCCTTAGAGGAAAAAATTGGAGATCTATAAATTGAAGATCCTTATTCTCATAGCATAACACAATAGAATCCACAATGTAGTCGTTTAGAGAGTTTTGTTTATGGGGAGATTTATTCTCTCTACAATTTTAATGTTTTTCTTTATATTAGTTTCAATATAATAATATTTTAACTTTTAGTATAAGTTTTTGTCGTCTAATTTATCAACCATATTATTTGCAATTATAAGCTTCCGCATGACGCCCTAATCTCCTTCATAACCCAACAATTTTAAGCTAAAATGATAAAAATGAGCCAAAAGCTAAAAACCAATCCAAATAGCTCTTCATGCTTCTTTCTTTAGCCTGTTAAAGCTTCAATAATTGTGGAGTAGGTAGTGGGACATTTTATATTTATTAATGCTATTAAGGAAAACCTAGTGGGAAGTATCTTATTGATTTGATTAAGATATTAGGTATGTGCCTACCACAGCAGTTGCAGCACTGCAAAATATGTCTTTACATATAATAATCCTTTAAAGGGGCTTGCTAGCAATTGGCCTTAAAGGTTTAGTAGGCTAAGTAAGAATAATATGTCTATTATTTGCCAAGAATAATGTTCTTCTTCGGAATAACCAGGCATTAAAATATTCTACTTTTGATGTAAGTTCAATAGCTTTTCCCACTAGTTTTTCTGAGCTTAACAAAAGCCCCCTTCTGAGTTTGAAGGAACATTATATGCCTCCAGAAAATGAACAAGGAGATGCATACTTTTGCAAACTACAAAAAAATAATGGATAAAGATTAACGGGTCTTTGCCTTTCTGAAATATCAGTTTTACGGCTCATTATTATTGATTTGCATTCTGCATTTGCATTTATCCTTTTACTTGTTGATTACCGGTAAGACCTGAAAAGAGAACCTAGTGTTTTCAATTATGAGCAAAGTGCAATCTGTTATGTCTGTGAAGTTGTACACTATGTTGTCATTGTGCTTAATCTATTATATTTATTGGAGTCTGAAGAACAGCATCATATTTTCTTTTTTTGTTTTTGTTAATCTGATTTTTCACAAAATAAAAACAACTCTCATGCTATGACTGCTCATGCATCTGGTTGTCTGCTAAGCGCTTCCCTCTTCGGTGAAACTTATCTTGGAAGTACTCATTGTGAATTGGAAGCCTAGAAAGAATTTGGGGCTTAGCTTTTGAAATTATGTTAGCTGTAGAATTATAAAAATTGGATCTCTTAATAGCTAAATACTTTAGCAATGAGCATTAGGATATGCTTAATATCTTTATCTTGTAATGCGTTTCAGTTCTTCCTCATTCCCCAGGTAACAGATTCTTTTTTCCCAATCTACTCTTATCAATGCTGGTCCCAATTTTTCTCTGATGGTCTAGTACCATTATGAGTATTTTCTCCCGTTGAGTAACTGATGCATTGTCTGTTCAATTAAGCAATTGTGTGATGCATTCTCTCTTGGCCAGGGTTTTCTTGGTTTGAGTGGAGCAATTCTAATACAAGTGTATCAGACCATATTCAATAACAACCCAAGCTCGCTGATATTGATGCTTGCATTACTTCCTACTATAGTCACTTTGATGCTCATGTTTTTGGTGACAGTCCATGAGACACCTTCAAGAAATGAGGAGAAATATTTACAGGGCTTCTTATTGGTTTCTTTAGTTATTGCTGCATATCTTCTGTTCTTACGGATTTTGGAGAACGTCTTTGTCTTCCCAGAATGGGC